>PVLC010028725.1:0-20803 GCA_004027655.1 Graphiurus murinus
ATTGCTGGATTAGCTGGGCGTGGTGGCACATGCTTGTAATCCCAGCATTTGGGAGGCTGAGACCAGAGGATCCAGGTTTGAGGCCAGCCTCAGCTACCTAATGAGGCACTCTGCAACTTAGTGAGATCCAGTTTCAAAATAAAGAATAAAAAATAGGGCTGGGGGTATAGCTCGGAGGTAGAATGCCCCTGAGTTCAATCCCCAGTACTGCAAAAAAAAAAAAAAAAAAAAAAAAAAATTGCTGGATTAAGTTTGCTAATATTTTGTTGAGGATTTTTGTCTGTGTCCATGTGGTATATTGATCTGCAGTTTTCTTTGATGTCTTTGCCCTTCTGTTTTGCTTTCCAGAGGGATTGTGTAGAAGTGGTGTTGTTATTATTATTATTTTTTTGCGGTACTGGGGATGGAAACCGGGGACATTCTACCTCCGAGCTACAGCCCCAGCTCTATTTTTTATTCTTTATTTCTCACAAAGTTGCAGAGGTCTCACTAAGTTGCAGAGGGCCTCACTAAGCAGCTGAGGCTGGCCATGAGCCCAGATCCCTAGTCTCAGCCTCCCAAATGCTGGGATTACAAGCCTGTGCCACCACGCCTGACTTTTTTAATGCTTAGTAGAATCCACTAGTGCAGCCATCTGGGCCTAAAGGTATCATTTTCAGAAGGTTTTAGCTTTGGATTCCGCTTCAACAGTGGAGGTTGTAGCTTGTTTCAGACTGTCTCACTGTGGGCTGGAGTTGGTAGTCGGGTTCTGAGGAATTGGTTCGTTGGATCTGATGTTGAAGTCACATGCATAGAGCTGTTGGTGGCACCCATGTCTGGGGTGTTGGCAGGACCTGTAGTAGCATCCCTTTTCCTTGCCCTTGTTGATGTTTTGGGTCTTCTCTTTCACTCTTTCTTGCCAGGAGTTTATCGGTTTTGTTGGTCTTTCCAGCTGGCTTTGGGTTTGTGTTTTCCCTTTGGCTCTCCCCTCCCCGTGGTCTGTTGCACTCATCACACATGTCTTTGGTCTTCCAGGGTGACTTTCCAGGAGTGTCTTCCTTCCGCACTTCTGGGACAGCAGCTCTGTGGTATATTGTCTGCAGCCTCGTCAGAGTTGCCAAGACATTAATGCCTGTTGGGGCGACAACAACAATAAAAAAGGGTCATCGTGGTAGCAGACACACAGGGCCTTCTGTGGGAGGGCGCTGTGCTGGGCAGGCCCCTGGCCCGGGGACAGCACGTAGTCCTCACTGTGTCCCAGGGTGTTAAGGAAGGTGGAATGGAGGAGGTGTGGGATGAGCTCCCACCAGCGCTGGCAAGTCTGTCACAGAGGCCTTGAGCAGAAGCTCAGCCAGCCTCTTAGGTGGCACCAAGGTACCTCTCCAGGGAGGGCAGCCCTGGCAACCACTGTTGTGGCCCTTGGGAAGGCCTCGGGCCGTGTGTCCTTGGCCCCAGGGACGGGTGATGCTTGGTGGGAGGGCGTCGGCTGCTCGGAGCAGGTCCCACTTGGCACCTCTTTCCCATCTGTACGATCACACAGGCACAGAAGCTGGGGACTTGTGAGTGTCTCGCACTTGAGTCGGTCCCCAGTGCCTCTTGCTCAGCTTGTGTGTCCTCCAGCGTCATCCTGAAAGCTGAACTTTCTCATGGAGAGGCCATTGTCTAGGTTCTAAGGCCACTGTCTTTTGTTCTTGCTTATTGAGAACTAACCTGTACACTTAGAGTCTACTCTCAAATATGTAACTAAGACATCAAGGTAGGGTGGCTGGGAACCTGCGCCATACCTGTGCTCTGGTGTCCAGGTCCTTTCTGAGCACAGCCTGTGTAGAGGGAACTGACGGGTGTCTGAGACAGGCTGCGGTGGTGGGCCTTGGCCAGGCCTGAGGGGGCCGTGCTCCTCTGCAGGGGTCCGGGCTCACTCCTCTGTGTAAGCATTGTGGAGGCAGAGCTGGCTTCCTGAGGCCTTCCTCTGTGGGGGGGTGGAGCATGTTCCCACGGCCCCCAGGCGCTGTTGTGGTCTCTGCTGAGGATGTGAGGGTGCCTGTGCCGGGCACCGCCCTCCTGAGGCAGCTGGAGCCTCCTCAGGTCCTTCGCCTTTGTGCTGGGAGCAGCAGACCTTCTCCATCACAGAAGAACGTGTGGGGGTGGGTTGGGAGCATTTCTTGTGGTTCCTAAAATCAGGCTCTCCTTCCTTCCTTCCTTCCTTCCTTCCTTCCTTCCATATTTTATTTTATTTGTGGTACTGGAGATTGAACCAGGGGTATTCTACCTCTGGGATACACCCCTAGCCCTATTTTATTTTCGATTTGGAACCAAGGTCTCTCTAAGTTGCTGAGAGCCTCACTAAGTTGCTGAGGCTGGCTTTGAACCTGTGATCCTCCTTATCAGCCTCTCAAGTACTATAATTTCTTTTTTGAGGTGCTGGACAAGCGCTGTACACTTATAAGCAGGGATTTTTTTTTTTTTTTGGTACCCATGGGCTTTCTAGCTCTGAGTATCCCCAGTCTTGTTTTTTTTTTTTTTTTTTTACTTGAAACAGAGTCTTATTTAGTTGTTGAGGGTCTCAGTAAATTTCTGAGACTGGCTTCAAACCCGTGGTTCTTTTGTCTTAGCCTTCCAAGTACTGGGATTACAGGTGTGTGCCACCACACTTGGCTTATAGTCAGATTTTTTTTTTTTTCTTTTTGGCAGCAATGGGGATTGAACCCAGGAGCATTCTATCTCTGAGGTACACCCAGCCCTATTTTTTATTCTTTTTTTTTTTTTTCTGAAATGGGGTCTCACTAAGTTGTGGAAGGCTTAAGTAGGTTAGGCTGGCCATGAACTTGTGATCTTCCTATCTCAGCCTCCTAAGTATTGGGTTACAGGCATGAGCCACCACACCCAGCCATAGTCAGAATTTTTTTTTTTTTTCGTATTGGGGATTGAACTCAGGGGCATTCTACCTCCGAGCTATACCCCTGGCCCTATTTTTATTCTTTACTTTTGAAATAGGGTCTCACTAAGTTGCAGAGGTTCTCACTAAGTAGCTGAGGTTGGCAGCGAACCCGGATCCTCTGGTCTCAGCCTCCCAAGTACTGGGATTACAAGTGTGCACCACCATGCCCGGCTTATAGTCAGAATTTTTAATGGCTATAAACTCAGTCCCTTAAGTCAAGGTGTGTGTAAGTGCTGGCGTTTTTAACTGAGAGCCTGCGTGTCAGATGCTCCATGCCCCTTTGCTGGGATTGGGAAAGGCTTGCTGCTCCAGCCTGGGAGGAGGTATCGGGATGTGGTGCTGTGTTTGCTTGCTGGGGAGCTCTCTGTCCTGAAGAAGGATGTGACCGGCCAGCCCCCTGTGTGCTGAGCATGGGCCTGCCAACCTGGCAGGGCTCTGGGCCACGTTTGAAGTCTCAGGGTCTGTCTCTGTGCTGTGGCCTCTCAACCCCACCGTGTCCTGGCCGAAGGTTACTGCTCTCAGGAAATGCTGCCTGAATTCCACCCTGGGAGCACCTGGGTGAGAAGGCTGGGTTAGGGTAGCTTCTGCTCTGTTGGCCTGCCACACGCCACACTCCTGGCGTCCACGGTCAGATTGTGCTCACCACAGAGCAGGTCTCCAGGGCCAGCTGCAGTGTTCTCACATTGCTTCGTGCTGCGTGCATTTGGCACTGCTGCGGTCGCTGCGGACGCCCTCGGCAGGGAGCTCCCTGGTGTCACTGGGGACGCTGCAGCCTCCTTGAGCCTCCTTTTGGCCCTTACCTAGGTGGCGAGCTCAGCTGTATTTCTTTTCTTCTTGCGCAAGCCAGCTGGGCCTCACGTAGGTGTCTCTCCTTAAAAGGAGTGTCACAGCAGCAACAGAGCCTTCTCTTTGTTTTTGTGGTACTGGGATTGAACCGGGGCATTCTACTACAGAGCTGTACCCCCAGCCCTACTTTTTATTTTTTATTCAGGAACAGGGTCTCACTAAGTTGCTGAGAGCCTTGCTAAGTTGCTGAGGCTGGTCTCAAACCTGTGATCTTCCTGTTTTAGCTTCCCAAGTATTGGGATTACCATGCCCTGCCCTGCTAGTTTATATTTTATTTTACTTTTGTGGTAGTGAGGATTAAATCCAGAGATGTTCTACTCTCAAGCTACACTCCAGCCCTTTTTACTTTTAAACAGGGTTTTGCCAGGTTGCTGAGGCTAGTCTTGAACCTTCAATCCTGTCTCAGTCGTCCAGGCACTGGGATTACAGATGTGTGCCATCATGCTGGCTCATTAAAGTAATACACAGTTCATCAAAAACTATGGTCCTCGTGTTGGAAGAGCCCCGAGTGCACGGGAGGACGGTGTTCTGCGGGGCCTTTCTGGGACTCGGCCCTGGGCTCCCGTTCTCTTTCAGGTCCAGGCTGTGGCTGTGGCTTTGCACCACAGATTGGCCAGCCAGTGACATGCCTCTGCTGTTCTGTTCCTGAGTCCTCAGTACCCTTTTGCTCTACAGAGACTCTCCTCTGGATGGGTTGGAATCTCAGGTTCCTCCCCACTGTCCACGAGGGGGCACCCTTGGTCAGGCCACTCTACATATTATTTCTGTATTTTTTTTTTTTTTTTTTTTTGCGGTACTAGGGATTGAACTCAGGGGCGTTCTACCTCCAAGCTATACCCCCAGCCCTATTTTTTATTCTTTATTTTGAAACCAGGTCTCACTAGGTTGCGGAGTGCCTCACTAGGTAGCTGAGGCTGGCCTTGAACCCAGATCCTCCGGTCTCAGCCTCCTGAATGCTGGGATTATAAGCGTGCGCCACCACGCCCGGCTCTGTAATTTTGTTATAGAAAATACTGTTTTTAGCCAGGGTGTAATGGCACATGCCTATAATCCCAGTACTTCGGAGGCTGAGACAGGAAGATGTAGGTTCAGGGGCAGTCCTGGCAATATAGCGAGACTCTCAGCAACCTAGTGAGACCCTGTTTCAAAATAAAAAATAAAATAGAGCTAGGGGTATCGCTTGGAGATACAATGCTGCTGGGTTCCATCCCAGGTACGCTTCCCCCCAATACTGTGTTTTTAGGAGTAGAGTGATATGTATCTGAAGGACCACAGGCCACACTCAGACTTTGTTCCCTCATATTTGGGGGAGCCCCTACCTTAACATGCTGAGATTTGCTGAGTCGGTGCTTTGGATACCACCCACGTGCCTATGCCTTCCACTGTGTGGAGAGAGGCAGCTCCCAGAGCAGGCGTGGCCAGAGCAGCCCGGCAGGTTGGCGGGGGTGTTGGGAGAGGGAGCTGCAGGAGGCAGAGGGAGGGCAGAGGGGTGTGGCTTGTGGCAGCGGCAACTTGGCTGTTTGTAGTGTGCTTCAGGTGGAACTGGATTGGAGCAGATTGCGGAGTAAAGAGACTTCAGCTGAGGTTAATGTGGCGTCTCTCTGTCGTCCTGCTCTGTTAGGAGACCACCGGCTGCCCTGTCTGTGTCTAGACAGGGACAGGTGGCTGGAATAGAGGTGACTGTGTCCCGGTCCCTGGACAGTGGGCTTCAGTGGTTGGTACTTTGCCTGGTGTCTGTCTGTTTCTCCCTCCCTCCCTCCTTTCCAGGAGTGAACTTAGGAGTACTCTACCACTGAGCCATGCCTCCAGCCCTTTTTAACTTTATTTTGAGACAGGGTCTCACGAAGTTGCTCAGGCTGGCCTCAAATTTATGATCTCCAGTCTCAGCATCCCAGATCCTGGAATTACAGGCTTGTATCACCACTCTCAGTGACCAGTGTCTCTTTCTAATGCAGTGTTGTTTGACTTTTATTAAAAGCATATATCCACTTAAACTAGAGCAACAGGGCAATTTTTTCGTTTTCTAAAATAAAGGCTAGCCGGGCGTGGTGGCGCACACTTGTAATCCCAGCATTTGGGAGGCTGAGACTGGAGGATCTGGGTTCGCAGCCAGCCTCAGCTACCTAGTGAGGCACTCCACAACTTAGTGAGACCCTGTTTCAAAATAAAGAATAAAAAATAGGGCTGGGGTTATAGCTTGGAGGTAGAATGCCTCTGAGTTCAATCCCCAGTACCGCAAAAATAAATAAAATAAAATAAAGGTTACCTGGGCTTGGTGGCGCACTGCTTATAATTCCAGTTCTTGGGAGGCTGAAACAGGAAGATTGCAGGTTTGCAGCCAGCCTCTGCTACTTAGGCCCTCCACAACCTAGTGAGACCCTACTTCAAAAATAGGGCTGGGGGGTGTAGCTCAGAGGTAGAATGCCCCTGGGTTCAATCCCCAGTACTGCAAATAAATAAATAATAAAATATATAAGGCTAGAAGGGAAATGTGTGCTAGAAACAAGCTCAGAGGTGTGTTTTTTTCTGATCCAGTGACTACAACTTTACTTAAAAGATTTCAATTTTTTTTTTTTGTGGTACTAGGAATTGAACCCAGAGGCATTCTACCTCTGAGTTACATCTCCAGACCAATTTTATTTCTTATTTGAAAACAGGGTCTTGCTAGGTTGCTGAGATCCTTACTAAATTGCTGAGGCTGCCCTTGAACCTGAGGTCCTCCAGTCTCAGCCTCCCAAGTACTGGGATTACAAATGTGTGCCACCAGGCCTAGCTTCAAAGTAAAAATTCTAAAGTTTAAAAAGACCACCACCCACAAAACAAAGAAAGCTAGGAAATGCAGACATAAGACTGAACTCAGAGTTCCTGCATTGGTGTGTGGAGCCCCTGGCCCGGTGGACCAGGTCACACAGCCAGGCAGATCTTCCTGGCCCAGCAGTACCCCTCCCCACAGTGTATCCTTTGGATTCCTGTCAGCAGCCTCCCCAGCGAGCCTCTGCTGGGCCCTCTCCAGCCCCCGTCCCCCAGCTTCTTGAAGGCCACTGGATTTGCGGTAATACATCTCAGCAGCAATAGGAGACTACCACATAGCCCTGGGCTATGGCAACCAAAACGTCTGTAGGCACTGCTGCTTGTCCAGGCATGGTGCTGTGTTGGAGAGGGCTGCGTGCTTGTGCTTGGTGCCAGTCCCACTGAGAGGGGGGAACCCGCTGAAGCAGGCTGGCCCTATGGCCATGCTTAAGCAGGGGGTGCAGGTGGACGCTGAGCCACCTCTGGGTCGCCGCTGACAGGGCAGGCAGAGTGCCACCTGATAGGCAGGCGCCCTGCTTCCTCTGCTCGGAGGCCAGCCCACTGCCTCGCTGAGCTTTGCGTGGCCTGCTGCTACGCAGGCCGTGTGTACTCTCTCAGAAGTTTCTTGGCTGCTCTGGTTCCTTTTTGCTTTCAAATGAACCTTAGAGCCATTTGCTGATCTTTAAGGATCCTGTTAGTATTTACTTGGGATTCAGTTTTATTCACAGATAAGCTAGAGGCTATGGTTGTTCTGTGCTGATTGTGCCGGCAAGTGTCCCGTCATTGGCGCCAGGGTCCCTGCTGGTGCAGATGGCCAGCTTTCCCCAGAGGACCTGTCCTAGACTTTATCATGGGCTTCCCTGGAGCCTGCCACTTCGGCATCTCTGCTTCTCCCTCCCCGTGTCTCTCTGATAGGGCCTGCGTGCTCAGCTTCCCCACTTGGCCACAGAAGCCGCGAGTCTTTGCATCTGTATGTTGTCACAAGTGTGCTGACCCTTGTGCCGGCCAGTGAGGCCCAGCACCTGTAGATGGGCAGCGCATTTCAACCGGACTGCCCATGCTCACGTTACCTGGCGACCTCACTTGGGCGTGTGCCTATCCAAAGATCCAGCTTCCACAGTGGGGTTTACGGTCCCATGAACAATACGTAAGCATGCCCGACGTTTTCCGAGGGTAGCAGGCCCAAGGCCCAGCCCCCAAACTGCAGAACAGAACACAGTGGGCTATCCTGGGCTTGCCCTCAGTTGGCTGTGGCCGCACCGTGTACCAGGCTGCTGCACTCCATGGGAGGGTAGCACAGGAGTGGATGGAGGCTCTGCAGTGCCGTGGCTCCACAGGACATGGTCCTGTCCTCCAGGAGCCTGCAGGAGCAGGAAGTCACATGCAAGTGTAACATCTGTGGATGGCTGGCCTGGCATGGCAGAGGGTGGTGGTGGAGAGGACGTGAAGGGCCAGCCTCGCCGTGTGGCGCATCTTGCTGCAGGTGGGAGGCAGTGCTGTGCTCCCACCCAGCATTCCTGTGACAGTGGTCTGCTGGGACTTACCGTGTGTGAGGAGTACGGTTGGAACTTGTCAAGAGGCCTGGTCCACCGTGGGGCCTGCAGGTCGAGCCCGTGCCTGTTGGCTTGCTGCTCTTCCCTGCGTGAGGGTTGGACCCATGACTGTTGCTACATGCAAGGCTGTACAGGTTTCTGTACCAGGCTCTAGCTAACCTGTCTCTCCTGTGTTTCCAGGTGCTGGCAAGACCCCAACCCTAGGAGGTGGCTTCCATGTGAACCTGGGGAAGGAGTCGAGAGCGCAGACCCTGCAAAACGGTATTACCCACTGTGGAGGCCGCTGACTTGGGTGGGGAGGAGTTGGGGTTGTGATGCCGGATGAAGGTTGGAGCCGACCAGGCCTCGGCTGCTGCTCTGGCCCTGCAGCCCTGCTCCCCCGCCCTCACCTTCACCTTGTGGCCTGCTGTAGCCTGCCACCCTCCAAGCCCAGGCGTGGCCGCATGTGTGGGGGAAATTGCTCAAGCCCCGCTCCCATCATCAGGGCCATCCCAGGGGTCCTGTAGACCCTGCCAGGGCCACTCAGAGAGGTCCTTAGACCCTGCTGGGTGCACAGCTGTCTGTTCCTGGTCTCAGTCAAGATGAGCATAGAAACAGCAAGGTTATAGCAATTTGATGTGACGGTAATGTTTTCAAAAAGTGCCAGTCTGTAACAAATAAGAGAAATGTCTACTCAGATCCTTGGCCTATTTTCTTTCTTCTTCTCCCCCCACCCCCCCAGTACTGGGGATTGAACCTGGGGCATTCTACCTCTGAGCTACATCTCCCCAGTCCTATTTTTTTTTTTTTTTTTTTGGTAATACTGGGGATTGAACCCAGGGGCATTCTACCTCCGAGCTATAACCCCAGCCCTATTTTTTATTCTTTATTTGTTTTTATTTATTTATTTATTGCAGTACTGGGGATTGAACTCAGGGGCATTCTACCTCCGAGCTATACCCTCAGGCCTATTTTTTATTCTTTATTTTGAAACCGAGTCTCACTAAGTTGCGGAGTGCCTCACTAGGTAGCTGAGGCTGGCCGCGAACCCGGATCCTCCTGTCTCAGCCTCCCGAATGCTGGGATTACAAGCGTGCGCCACCATGCCCGGCTCCTATTTTTTATTCTTTATTTTGAAACAGGGTCTCACTAAATTGCGGAGTGCCTCACTAAATAGCTGAGGCTGGCCTCGAAACTGGATCCTCTAGTCTCAGCCTCCCAAATGCTGGGATTACAAGCGTGCGCCACCACGCCCCGGCTTCTCAAGAGTGTTCTGTTGACTGTCCTGAGGCCCTTGAATTTCAGTTTGGGTTTTAGTTCATTTCTGCAAGGGAGTCAGTTGGGATTTTGAGGGGATCGTGCTAATCTATAGGTCACTGTGGAGCGTGCTAAGCCTCTGGTGTCTGATCTAGGGTATCTTTAGAGTGTAGATTTTACTTATCTTGTTTCCTTTTTCCCCAACTAATAGTTGTATATTGATTCTGTTCCTGCAAGCTTGCTGAACTAGTACTTCTTAGTGGAGTCCTTAGGATTTTTGGAATACGAGATCATGCCGTCTCTGAGGAGATGGCAATCTTTCCTTCGCAGCCCGTTGCCTGTTATTTTTTCTTGACTAATGGTACTGGCAAGCACCTCCAGTACTCGGCCGCATAGCAGTGGTGAGAGCAGAATCTTTGTCTCTTCCCCGACCTTGGGCAAGCAGCCTGTCTTTCACCATCAAGTGTGTGTGACCTGTGCTGGTCCAGGCAGGGATACTTTGTGCTGGGACCTCTTAGACTTAGCTGTTTCCTTCAGGAATATTAGGACCATGTAAGAGAACCTCCTGGTCAGGTGCAGCCTCAGGCTCCATAGCCTCCATCTGCATGAGATAGGACGCCTCCCACTGACAGCACATCCGGATCATCTTCTCCTTGGCTGTCCTGGCTCTCGCAGGTGTCCCCCTCCTGGCTGCCGCAGATGGTGGTTAGCCAGCCAGTGCCTCTCAGGCCCACAGGGCGGATCCATGTCAGCCACCTGCCAAGGGCAAGCGTGCTTACGATTACTATTCACAGCAGAATGCCTCTTTAGCTCTCCATTGTGCTGGTTTTCCTTGTGGACTTATTAGTAGACCAGTGTAGTTAGCTGTTTTCTTACTGGTTTTTGGCTTGATTCTTCTGTGGCAGAGACTGGGTTCTGTCTGATTTCAGCCCTTTGAAATGCTTCCAGGCTTGCTTCGTGGACCCTCTGATGGGCTGTTACGG
Source organism: Graphiurus murinus (assembly GCA_004027655.1). NCBI lineage: Eukaryota > Metazoa > Chordata > Mammalia > Rodentia > Gliridae > Graphiurus > Graphiurus murinus. The sequence goes on from PVLC010028725.1 coordinate 10,326, forward strand.
TAAAGGTGTGAGCCTTTGGGCCCTTGAGTGCTTTTCCTACAGTAAGTGGCACAGTGCACGGTGCGCATCCTTGTGAACTTTGGTTCTGTTTGTTCTTCCTGTCACTGAGAGGATTTGTAAAGCCTCTCCCCACTGTTGGGTTGTCTGCTTCTACTCATAGGATGGCGGGTTTTTGCTTTGCCTGTCTTAGCACTTTTTTGTGTGTGTGTATGTGTGATACTGGGGATTGAAGCCCGGGGGGTTCTGTCTCTGAGTTACACCCCAGCCCTACTTTACTCTCTATGTCTATCTGTCTATCTATCTATCATCTATTTTTTGTACTGGGGATTGAACCCAGAGGCATTATACTTCCACACTACACCCCCAGCCTGATTTTATTTCTTGTTTGGAAACCGAGTCTCACTAAATTACTGAGAGCTGCCCTAAATTACTGAGGCTGGCTTCAAACCTATGATCCTCCTGTCTCAGCCTCCCAAATACTGGGATTACAGCCTTGCACCACCACTCCTGGCTACTTTTTATTTTTCACTAGCCAGGCATGGTGGTCTATACCTGCAACTTAGTGAGACTTTGTTTCCAACTAAAAAATAAAATAGGGCTGGGGGTGTAGCTCAAAGTAGAATGCCCCTGGGTTCTATCCCCAGTACCACAAAACAAATAAACAAAAAAGTTTTGCTAAGTTACGGTGCTCTGGCCTTCCTTTTTTTTTGCAGTACTGGGGATTCTACCTCCGAGCTACATCCCCAGCTCTATTTTTTATTCTTTTATTTTGAAACAGGGTCTCACTAAGTAGCTGAGGCTGGCTGCAAACCCAGATCCTCCAGTCTCAGCCTCCCAAGAACTGGAATTACAAGCATACGCCACCACACCCAGCTCTGACTCAGTTTCCTAAGAGCTAGGATTATAGATATGTGCCACCAAGGGCAGCCAAGTTTTAGCACTTTATTTATTTATTTATTATTAGTCGTGTTGGGAGTTGGACCTAGAGGCATTCTACCTTATGGCTATGCCTTAGCCCTTTTTATTTTTTAAAACTTTTTATTTTTATTTATTTTTTTATTTTATTTATTTGCGGTACTGGGGATTGAACTCAGGGGCGTTCTACCTCTGAGCTACACCCCCAGTCCTATTTTTTATTCTTTATTTTGAAACCTGGTCTCGCTAAGTTGCAGAGTGCCTCACTAGGTAGCTGAGGCTGGCCTCGAACCTGGATCCTCCGGTCTCAGCCTCCCGAATGCTGGGATTACAAGCGTGCGCCACCACGCCCGGCTTTTATTCTTTATTTTGAAACAGGGTCTCACTAAGTTGTGGAGGGCCTCACTAAGTAGCTGAGGCTGGCCTTGAACCCAGATCCTCCTGTCTCAGCCTCCCAAGTACCAGGATTACAAGCATGCGCCACCACGCCCGGCTCCTCTCATCGTTTATTGTGGATTTTTCAGTCACCAGCTCTCGGCTTCAGCAGGTCTCCCGTTAGCTGACCGCCTACTCTGGGCCTCAGGGGCCATGGGGCAGTCTGCATGCTTGTGTTCCGGTGTGCCGAGCACGTGAGGTGCTGGTGGGAGGTGGTGATCAGAGCCGCTGCCTTTCTGTCCAGGTGGTCAGGGTCTTGGCTCTGCCCAGGCCTCGGTGCACAGTCACAGCCCTCCATGTTAGTTTGGTCTGGATGCTCAAGGGAACAGGGTCTCAGCAGGCGAGGCTCTCTGTGGCAGGCTGGTTGCCAGGGCCCTCTAGGAGACTGTGAGGCTCACCCCTGACCTGCCAGGCTGCTCTCTGGCTGCGCCTTCCCTGGGCTCGGGCTCACTGGGTGCTCGTCTTTGGCCAGCTGTCCCTGTTAGATTTGGCCACCGCAGCACGTCAACCCACACGTCCTTATCAGGGAAGCCAGTAGTCAGCGTTGTGTGGGTGAAGTGGAGGCTGCTGGGGTGTTGCAGGACAAGTGGGTCTCGAGTCAGAGGATGCTAGTAGGACTAGAAGCCTTGGTGGTGGCGGTTCTTCTGGGTGTCTTGACCTCGACCCACCCACATGCATCCTCTGGGTACCTGGGGGGCCTCATGGCTGGAGGGGGTTCTGTCTACCCCTGGTGCCCACACAGCAGACAGATGTGGACGTCAGGCTCATGTAGAGTGCCAGTGTCAGCAGATCTCCCCGCAGGACCCTGGGCTGCCGGCCTTTGGGTGTCTGCAATTTCATGTGTGTGCAGAAGACCCTGCTACTTTTCTGTCTGTGGGGCACTACCTCTGCTCTGTTTCTCAGTGCTCTCGCAGCCTGTAGCTTTTGAGACAGACGGTCTTGTCCGTGGACACAGACACGGCCACCACAGCCACCCAAACACCTTGTAGTTCCTGGAGGAGCCTGGCTTCCTCAGGTCCACCTGGTGTTGTGTGAGGCCTCGTCATGGCTCCCTTCCTTTGTATATGTGCAGGGGGTGGCTCCTTAGGCTCCTTTCTCTGGCCAGGCAGCCAGCTGTTGGAGGGGAGTCTGCCCGGCTGGACTGGGCCGACCAGCCCACACCGGTATCCATCAGACACCCCAGACTTCCGAGAGCCCCTGAGAGACAGACAGAAGCACTCCACAGTGCCCACTCAGAGCCTAAAATGCCGTTAGGTGAGGAACAGGTTCCATGGTGTGTGAAAATCGTAGGGAATTCACATTTCAGTGTCCATACACAAAAACTGGAACACACACACACACACACACACACACACTCCACCCCCCCCCCAAGGGAATTCACATTTCAGTGTCCATACACAAAAACTGATTGGAACACACACACACACACACACACACACACACACACACACACACACCACTCTACCCCCACCCCGAACTTAAAAACTTAGTAGGAAAAGGGCAGATGTAGTTCAAAGGGCAGATGTAGTTCTTAATCTTCACTTGCCTACTTATTTTTTAGTCCGCATTGTCACTCCTGTTGTGTCCTAGGGAGGCGCCACATCCACCACCTGGGGAGCCAGCTGCAGCTGAACCAGCACTGCCTGGACACCGCCTTCAACTTCTTCAAGATGGCCGTGAGCAAGCACCTGACCCGAGGCCGGAAGATGGCCCACGTGATCGCCGCCTGCCTCTACCTGGTTTGCCGGACGGAAGGCACACCGCGTATCCTTTGTCCAGGGACTCTCTCTTGATCCTTGGTTGACTCCCTCAACTGTTGACTTGGTAGATGCAGGAACTTGGTGTTTGCATTTCACTGGCAAAAACTGCAGTGGATTGCCGGTCTCCGCTGATCCATCCATTTCTGGCTTGAGGCCCTTTACTGGACTGGGGAGCCCGAGTGAGGGGAGCCAGGGCTCGGCTGGCCCTGGAAGCCATGTCCTGGACTCTCTTCCTCTTGTTGAACTGACTCGGACTTGGGCGCCGTGTTTGGAGTCCTCCTCTGGTTTGGGGAGGTCCTTAGGCCCGGTTAGGTGTCCCTGGAGGTGAGGGTGGCTGAGGAGGAAGGGCTGGCTCTCGGTGTCTGCTGGCCCGCTTCCTCTCCCTCCAGCTTTGCCCAGGCTCTCCAGCACTTCCGGGCATGCAGTCCATCCCCACGTCTGCCACGGGAGGGCGTCGCCCCACCACTTCCCGCCCCTGCAGGGCTCTTGTGCCTCATCCTGGACATCCTCTCTCCATCCTCAGGGCGGCCTGTCGTAGGCACCTCCTCCTGGCGGCCTCCGGCCTCACTCTCGTCTTGGGCTGTGATGGCTCCCTCCGCCTGCCCCACGGGGCCTGGGTGCTCTTTGCCTCCTTCGCTCCCACCTCCTCATCCTGTTGCTTTGGGAGAGGCCTGGGCTTTGCCTTCCAACAGCGTCCTTGCTTCTCACTTCTGACAGCTCTTCCTGTGCTCCGAATGCTTCCCCTTTTCCTGCCTGTTCTCCATGGGAATGGGATCTTCTTACCGCTTAGGCATTGGTATGGTGCTGGAGCGCTTGTCCCTTGAGGGCTCTTCCTCTCTGCCTGTCTGTCAGAGGTCATCCCCATGTCCATGGTCCTGGTGCTGTGCTCCGTGCAGTCCCAGTAGGTGCCCAGGACGCTGTGCCAGAGGACGTGTGACATGCTTCCAGTCAGGCAACTCAATCACAGAATCTTATGTGTTGAACTGTCCTTTTAAAAGCTTGAAATTTGTTGGGCGTGGTGGTACATGCCTATAATCCTTATACTTGGGAGGCTGAGACAGGAGGATTGACTGTTTGAGGACAGCCTTAGCAAGTAGTGAGATGCTCATCAACCTAGTGAGACCTTGTTTCCGAGTAAGAAATAAAATAGGGCTGGGGTGCATCTCAAAGGTAGAATGCCTCTGGGTTCAATCCCCAGTACCACACACACACACAAAAGCTTGACGTGTATCATTCCAGCATCGAAGCGTATCAAGTGGAATGCCCTTTAAAGGATGACGGGAATGCCCAGGCCAGGCAGCCCTGGTACGGGTCATGAACAGAGCCTGGCCTGCATGGCTGCCCCACCCTACCCTGCCTTTTGTGTCCTCCAGGTTCCTCTGAAGAGGTCACACTGAGAGGCCTGGCCTACCTCAGCCTGGGGGCTACCAGGGCACAGTCTTGAGACTTGGGGAGCGAGCCCATCTCTCCCTAACTGCCTGATCCTCCAGGACTCCTTTTTTTGTGGTGCTGGGATTGAACCCAGAGATATTCTGCCTCTGAGGTACACCCTATTTTATTTTTTGTTTGGAAACAGAGCCTTGCTAAGTTTCTGAGAGCTTACTGAGTTGCTGAGGCTGACTTTAAACCTGCGATCTTCCTATTTCAGCCTCCCAAGTACTGGGATTACAGGTGTGCACCACCATGCCCTGCCAGCACTCATTTCTTTTAGCCAGGAGATAGCAGTGCTTTCCACCCTCATCCTCCACCCAACCACTGTCGCTGACAAGGACTGGGGAGAGGCCTGTGTGGGTAAGAGTGCAGGGCATGGCCTTCGCCCTGGCGAGGCGTCTTGGGGTTCTCCTGTCACTCCATCCAGTCTGGGTCCAGAACCCGACACAGGAAGTCCTTGTACAGAAAGAACAGGGCTGGACGCAAACCCTGGAACTCATTCCCCTCCCTCCTGCCCACCTTTCATTGCTGCTTTCTCCCAGAGTGTACCTGCTGCTGCTGGAGAGTGCCGGCACTGTGCTGGAGCATCCCCAGCCCCCAGCCTGACGGCCCACACTACCAGTCAGTCCCCAGGCCCTAGAGGAGCTGGGTCCCATCCCGAGCTGGCCAGGCCAGGCTAATCCTGGGCCCGGCTAACTCTTGATTCTCCACATGGGGTTGGGGGAGTCTGTAGGGGGTGACAAGGCCCCGTTGTCTAGACTTGCTTCTGGCAGCACCGGACATGATGGGCAGAAACTTCAAGTATCACAAAACACCCCTGTGTTATCATACAGGTCACTTCTGGTCGGTGCATTTTTCCTGAGCTATGTGTCCAGATGTTACCACAGCCCTGTGTAAAACACATTCACAGTAGGTGGAGCTCTTGCCATTCCACTGCTTCATGGTGGCACCACTGCTGTGAACCCAGTAGGTGTGGGTTCGTTGCTGGGATCTGAGCTTTCTCTTGGTCTGTTTGCCCACGCCCGTGCCAATACCAGACTATTCCAGAAAATGACAGTTGTACCGTGTGTCTCGATAACTCGCGTGAGCCGGTGAGGTCCTCTGTTCTGCCTCGAGTGTGCCTTGGATACGCTTGGCCTTCAGTCTTTCTGCATGTGTCTCTAAAATCCTAGGGTTTTGAATGGGGTTTATGAATCTTCAGGCAAAAAGTGATATTCATTTGAACAATATCGAATCTTTCATTCAGTGAATCTTCTCTATTTCTCTGCATGCTTTTTTTTCTCTCTCTCTCCCCCCAACCCCCATGCTTGCTAGGCAAGTGCTCTATCACTGAACTATACCTCCAGCCCTTTTTTAAAAATTTATTTTGACAGCATTTGGGAGGCTGAGACCAGAGGATCCGGGTTCGCAGCCAGCCTCAGCTACCTAGTGAGGCACTCTGCAACTTAGTGAGACCCTGTTTCAAAATAAAGAATAAAAACTAGGGCTGGGGGTGTAGCTCGGAGGTAGAATGCCCCTGAGTTCAATCCCTAGTATCGCAAAAAAAAAAATTTATTTTGAGATAGGTTCCTGGGCTGGCCTGGAACTTGTGAACCTCCTACCTCAGCCTCCAAAGTAGCCAAGATTATAGGCATGCACCACGTACCCTGAGCTGTCTCTGTTTTGTCAATAGGGAGGACTCGGGCATTCTCCTTAGATTTATTCCCGAGTATTTGAGGTTTTGAGCTCATGTAAATGTTTTCTTTTGTACTAGTACATAGAAATTTAGTGGAATTTTGTATGTTGATACTATATCCAATCTTACAAAGTTCAATTGTCAATCTTATTTGCACTTTGGAATTTGTGTGTGAATGTGTGGTACTGGGGATTGAACCCTGGGGCATTCTACCTCTGAGGTATACCCCCAGTCCTGTTTTATCTTTTATTTTGAAACAGTCTCACTGAGTTGCTAAGGGCCTCACTAAATTGCTGAGGTTGTCTTTGAACTGCAGTCTTCCTGTCTCAGCCTCCCAACTAATGGGATTATAGGCATATGCCACTGTACCTGGCTGGAATATTTTATGTACACAGTTGAGTCTGCTGCTAATAAAGCCAGTGTTAGTTCTTCTTTCCCAGGTCCTGTGCCCGTTATTTATGTTTCTGCCCCTGCCAGTGTGTTGAGCAGGCATGGTGAGGGGGCATCCGCGGCTCCTGGCAGGCTCTCGAGGAATGCTAGAAAGCCTTTGCCATTGAAGTCGGCTGTGGGCTTTTGTACATGGCTCTTTGTCATGTTAAGGATGTTGCCTTTTTTTTTTTTTTTTAATTTTTCAAAAGCTTTTACCATGAAGTTTTTTGTAATCAAACATAAGTGTTTATTGGTATGATCATATAGGCACCCTTTAACTGTTACTTATTTGAATTGCATTGGTTACTTTTTTAAAAAACTTTCTCTGGTACTGTGGATTGAATCTAGGGCGTTGTATATGGTAGGCAAGCACTGCACCACTGAGCTCTCTGTCCTTTTTGTTGTTGTTTTTGTGGTACTGGGGATTGAACTCAAGGGTTCTCCACCACTGAGCTCCACCACCAGCCCATTTTCTTTTTTATTTTGAGACAGGGTCTTGCTAAATTGCTCAGGCTGGGCTCAAACTGGCAGTTCTCCAGTCTCAGCTTCCCAAGTATTAGGATTGCAGGGGTGCTCCTCTATGCCTGCCCACACTGATTACTTTTTAAAGGGTAAACCCATCCTACATGTCTTGACTTGGTCATGGTGCATTACCCTTTTTGTATACTGCTGGATTTCACCTGCTAGGATGACTTTCATGTAGAAAATTGTGCAGTCCTACTGGATGAAGTGGCAGACCCTATAATCCCAGCAGCTCAGGAGGCTGAGGCGGGAGGATTTGCAAGTTCCAGGCCTTAGGGTCTTGCTAAGTCGCTCAGGCTGGCCTCAAACACACAATCCTCCTGTCTCAGCTCCCCAAGTACTGGGACTACAGGTGTTCAACAACATGCCTTGTCTACTTCTTCTTTATGTTGGAAAGAATTTTCCAATGACGCTATCTGGGCCTTTAGCTTCCCCCGTGGGAAGGTCTTGGTCATGACTCCCTTGCTCTCATATACCTAGGACTATCCAGACTCTATTCTTTCTTATTGTGGTTTTGGTAAACTGCATTTTGCAAGGCATTTATTCACATCATGTCAATTGCCAAAAATATTGCCTGAAATTATTCTTTTTTGCAGTGCTGGGGATTGAACCCAGAGGCATTCTACCTCTGAGCTACACCTCCAGCCCTATTTTATTTGTTATTTGGAAACAGGTTCTCACTAAGTTGCAGAGGCTGGCTTTGAACCTGCTATCCTCCTGTCTCAGCCTCCCAAGTACTGGGATTACAGGCATGAACCACCAGGCCTGGCTTTGAAATTGTTCTTAATGTTCCCTTAATGTCTGTAACAATTGTAGAGATATGCCCAGGGATTGAACCCAGGGGCATTCTACCTCCAAGTTACACTCCCAGCCCTGTTTTTTATTATTTATTTTGAAACAGGGTCTCATTAAGTAGCTGAGGCTGGCCGTGAACCCGGATCCTCCTGTCTCAGCCTCCCAAGTATTGGGATTACAAGTGTGCGCCACCATGCCAGCTACCCAGCCCTATTTTTTATTCTTTATTTATTTATTTTTTTTTTGCGGTACTGGGGGGTTGAACTCAGGGGCATTCTACCTCCGAGCTATACCCCCAGCCCTATTTTTTATTCTTTATTTTTGAAACCGAGTCTCACTAAGTTGCGGAGTGCCTCACTTAGGTAGCTGAGGCTGGCAGCGAACCCGGATCCTCTGGTCTCAGCCTCCCAAATGCTGGGATTACAAGCGTGCGCCACCACGCCCGGCTCTTTATTCTTTATTTTGAAACAGGGTTTTACTAAGTTGTGGAGGGCCTCACTAAGTAGCTGAGGCTGGCCTCGAACCTGCAATCTTCCTCTCTCAGCCTCCCAGGTACAAGCATGTGCTGCCACGCCCAGCTTGATAAATCTCTTTAGGCAGGTTGTAGTTGTATTACAGTTTCATTTCTTTATTTTGTGTACTAGGGCCAGGGCGTTCTACCACTTAGCTATACTCTCAGCCCTTTTAACCTTTTCATTTTTTTTTTTGAAACAGTCTCTGTGTGCTGTCCTCAAACCTATGGTCCTCTTACATTCAGCTTCCCAAGTATTGGGATTACAGACATGTGCCATTGTACCTGGCTGCATTACAAATTGGTGTGTCTTTGTTATTTATTTATGTTTGTACTGGGGATTGAACCCAGGAGCATTCTACCTCTGACCTACACCCCACCCCTTGCCATCCTCCTATCTTAGCCTCCCAGGTACTGGGATTACAGGTGTGGGCTACCATACCCACCATATCATTTTTATTACCATTCAGTTAAAAATATTATCTGCTCTTTTTTTTTTTTTTTTTGGTACTGATGATTGAACTTGGGGTTTTTGTTTTGTTGTGTTTTGTTTGGGGGGGTCCTGGAGATTGAAACCAGAGGCATTTTACCTTTGAGCTACACCACCAGCCCTTTTTTTTTTTTTTTTTTTTTTTTGCGGTACTGGGGATTGAACTCAGGCGCATTCTACCTCCGAGCTATACCCCCAGCCCTATTTTTTATTCTTTATTTTGAAACTGAGTCTCACTAAGTTGCGGAGTGCCTCACTAAGTAGCTGAGGCTGGCCACGAACCCGGATCCTCTGGTCTCAGCCTCCCGAATGCTGGGATTACAAGCGTGCGCCACCACACCCGGCTTTCCAGCCCTTTTTAAAATTATTTTTGTTTTGAAACAGGATCTTGCTAGTAGTCTTGCTACATTTACTGAGGCTGACTTTGAACCTGTGATCTCCTGTCAGCCTCCTAAGTACTGGCCAAGGCAGGTGTGTAGCCTAAGAATGCCCTCTCTGCCCTACCAGGTCAGAGCTTTTGCAGGGAGCTAGGGGTGCAGGGTAACAAGCTTTTGGAGCCTCTCCTAGCTTGTAGGGGGCAGGAATAGTAGTTTCTGGTAACCCAAGAGGCTATTCTTGTCTTCCCCTTCTGGTGAGGATTTGGGACAGTGGTGGGTCAAGAGCAGGAGCTAGAAGCAATGGCGCATGCCTATAATCCAGCACTTGGGAGGTTGAGGCAGGAGGATTGTAGGTTTGAGGACAGTCTTGACAACTTAGCAAGATCCTGTCTCAAAATAAAAAATATATATTGTAATCCAAGTACTTGGGAAGCTGAGGCAGGACGATTGCAGGTTCCAGGAAAGCCTCAGCAAGTAGTGAGACTCTCATCAACCTAGCGAGACCCTGTTTCCAAATAAGAATTTAAAAAATCAGGCTGGGGGTATAGCTCAAAGGTAGAATGCCTCCAGGTTCAATCCCCAGTACCACACACACAGACACATACAAATCAAATGAAAAATATAAAAAAGAGTTAGAGGTGTAGCTCAGTGGTAGAGCATCCCTGGATTCATTCCCTAGACACACACACACACACACACACACACACACACACACAGCCAGAGCCAGACTGTATTTTAGTTCTGACTTTGCTTTTCAGCATGGTAACTTAGCCTAAGTTGCCCTCACAGGAAAATTGGGAAGGGACAGCCCAGTGCCTTCTTGGCTCTTGGCATATAGCAGGCATCGATGTTGTGTAGACAGCGGGCGTTGGTGTGGTGTTGTAGACAGTGGGCATCAGTGTTGTGCAGGCAGCGCGTGTCTGTTGTGTAGACAGTGGGTGTCGGTGTTGTGCAGGCAGCGCGTGTCTGTTGTGTGGACAGCGGGCGTTGGTGTGGTGTTGTAGACAGTGGGTGTCAGTGTTGTGCAGGCAGCGCATGTCTGTTGTGTGGACAGTGGGCGTTGGTGTTGTGCAGGCAGCGAGTGTCTGTTGTGTGGACAGCGGGCGTTGGTGTGGTGTTGTAGACAGTGGGTGTCAGT
>PVLC010028726.1:0-20498 GCA_004027655.1 Graphiurus murinus
GGAGGGAAGGGAAGGGAAGGGAAGGGAAGGGAAGAGAAGAGAAGAGAAGAGAAGAGAAGAGAAGAGAAGAGAAGAGAAGAGAAGAGAAGAGAAGAGAAGAGAAGAGAAGAGAAGAGAAAAGAGAAAAAGAGAAATCGAGGCTGAGCGGAATGAGTTACCCAATGTAACACAGCACATCAGGTAACACTGAAGCCGAGGCCCAGGCCTAGCAGCTGAAAGTCCACACTCTCATCCAGTGCACACGATGGCCTCCCCACCGCAATTTAGCCACAAGCTCAGTGTGGACCTAATGTCCCCCAGGCCCTGAGGGAGGAAGTTGACCAAAGCAATCCCTCGGGTCCCACGAAGGTGGGTATGAAAAGCTATGACCGTGCGTGACCTTTGTCACTTCACTACAAATACATTCCAAGATGTTTGCCTTCTAAACTGTGATACTTTTGCCATTGGACAGATGTTCACTTTATGGGCCCAAACTTATAAATTCTCCTCTTATGATTATTTTCCTGTAACTTTAATGCTTAGTAAGGTATTCTACCGGAGGGGGAATCGTACTTTTATTTGACTTTACTCTGTTTTCTGGCTGTACGTTCTTTTAACTCTTGAATGCATCTGGAGTTCATTTCCGTGCAGGTAGTAACCAAGCCTCAGAGCCACCTGACCTAGCTCTAACACTCTAGCTAACACCAGCCTCTTTGTTGCCTCTTTGCCCCGTCGCTATCCCAAGGCAAGGCATTCTTTTCTCAAGGCTAAAGTTTTCCAATTCCAGATGGCGCCCTATTTATGATGGTTGGACTTAAGGCTTTTTTCAACTTTACAATGGTGTGAAAGTGACACACATTCAGTAGTTTGGAATTTTGACCTCCTCCCAGGCTAGTGACACACAGTCAGATCCTCTCTCATACGACTGGGCAGCAGCACCAAGCCACAGCTCCCAGCCCACCAGGAAACAGTGACAATAAACAGCTGAAAATCTACAATGTACTGCTGTCAATGGTCTGCAGGTTCGGTGTATTAAACACATTTTCATCTTATGGTATTTTCAGCATATGATGGGTTTCTCAGGATATAACCCCATCATAAGTCAAAGAGCCTCTGTATTTGAATTCTTATCATACATCTATGAGTCTCAATCTTCCTAAACTTCCTATCTATAGGTAATTCTACATTAAACTTTTCAACAAATAAAATGTGGCCAGAAAGAAAATTGGCTAAGATGGTGACTTATAGCAGACATCTGATGCCCCACCTTCAAATTTCCATTAATATGGCAAACAAACTTTAGGTAACCTTCCACTGGTGGTTTATAGAGTAACCCTGTTTGAAGACCACTAAGATGGCATAACCGCTGGGTGTTCACAGCACTTTGCAGACAGCTGACTGGTGCTAATTGCTGGTGCTGTGCAGGACAGACAAAGTGCCTACCTGGGAACTGGGATGCCCCAAATGATGAAACAATTAAATCACCATAGCACAATAGGAAGCAGCACTATGAGTCAGAGGAAAGAGAGGAAATCAAAAAAGTCATTTTTGGGGGGGGTGGGGGAGTACTGAGGATTGAACCCAGGGGCATTCCACCTCTGAGCTACACCTCCATTCCTTTTTATTTTTTATTTTCAAATAGGATCTCACTAAGCTGCTGAAGGCCTCGCTAAGTTGCTGAAATTGGCTGAGTCTGGGCTTCTTAGGAGACCTGTCTCGGTCTCCTAAGTACTGGAATTACAGGCATGTGCCACCATGCCGACTATAATTGATTTTATAAATAGATTTTTTTCCAAAAAGCAGGAAAAATTTTGAAATAATCATGAGCCTTGGTGTCAGCAAGCTTAAAGAATATATACTGCATCCAGCTGGGCTCAGCAGCACACTGAGTAGGCTGAAACAGCACTTGGTAGGCTGAAACAGGAGGATTGCAGGTTCTAGGCCAGCCTCAGCAATTTAGTAAGACCCTATTTCAAAATGAAAAAAATAAAAGGGGTTGGGGGGGTTGTAGTTCGGAGGTAGAATGTACCTGTGTTCAATCCCCAATACCAAATGTGTGTGTGTGTGTGATCTATAAAGTTAAATTGAACAATCATAAAGAAATAGCAATCTGACATCAGGAAATATGGGATAGAGAGGAAAACAAAAGTGTGAAATTACAGCTGTGATGAAAAATACTGCAAAAAATCAGATTAGTAATGTGGAAGAAGGTGAACAACATATTCAAACTGTAAAGTACAAAGAAACGTGTGTGTGTGTGTGTGTGTGTGTGTGTGTGTGTGTGTGTGTGTGTCACTGGGGATTGAACCCAGGGGCATTCTACCTCTGAGCTACACCCCCAGCTCTATTTTTATTCTTTATTTTGAAACAGAGTCTCACTAAGTTGTAGTGGGCCTCACTAAGTAGCTGAGGCTGGCCACAAACCTGTGATCCTCCTGTCTCAGCTTCCCAAGTGCTGGGATTACAGGAGTACACCACCCCACCTGGCTATCCCCTAGCCCTATTTTATTTTTTATTTTGAAACAAGGCCTCACTAAGTTGTGGAGGGCCTTGCTAAATTGCGGAGGCTAGCCTCAAACCTGCTATCTTCTTATCTCGGCTTCCCAAGTACTAGGATTACCAGTGTGTACCACCACACCCAGCTATTCTAGCCTTTTTTATAACAGTTTTAATCTGATATAATTCATGCACCATACAAATTACCCATTAAGTATCTTTTAATATATGTATTGATATGAGCAACCATTATCACAATCAATTTTATGTTTTCATCACCCCAAGAGAAACTCTAGTCCCTTTAGCCCCTAAACTCCTCATCTCCCACCCTAGGGTCCCATTAATATACTTTCTGTACCGGTAGATTGGACTCTTACAGACAGTTCATATAAGTGAACTCATACAATATATGATCTTTGTCTTTTCTTTCTGCCTTTCTGCCTGTGTGTGTATGTGTACACACATTTTATTTATTTATTCATTTATTTTGTGACTGGCTTCCTTGACTTAGTATGTGTATGTGTGTATGCATGGACACACACACACATACACACACTTTTGAGAAGTCCTGGGTATTGAACCCAGGGGTGTTCTATGTCCAAGCTATACCCCCAGTCCTTTTATTTAGTTATTTATTTATTTTTGAAGTAGGGTCTCACTAAGCTGATTACTTTTTATGGTATGTCTCCACTTTCTTGATCCCTATATGGATTTTATTTTAACTGCCTTTTTTTTTTTCATTTCTTTTCATCCTTTTATTTCATATCCCCTTTCCCTCTCTGTAACAACCTGACAGTTTAATAGAAGAAAGTATCCTTGTGTATCTTGTTAGAAATTGATATATTTAATATGCCTCAGATTCTTATAAGAAACTTATATCAGAGGAAAGTATATTTACTTATTCACATCTGGGCATGGTGGCACACACCTGTAATCCTAGTACTTGGAAGGCTGAGACAGAAGAATTGCAGGTTCAATGCCAGCCCTAGCAACTTAGCAAGATCCTCAGCAACTTAGACCCTGTTTCACAACACAACATAAAAAGAGAGTGTAGCTTGAAGGTTGAACGTCCGTGGGTTCAATCTCCAGTACCACACGCGCACACACACACACACGCACACACACACACACACACAAATTGCTTAGTCACAGTATATTGACATTCATATATTGATTAAATTAAATCAATTAAATGGATTTTTCTGTGTTTGCTCCTTTATCAATGAGCTATATATTGTCCAGCACTGAAGCAATGCAAAGAAATAATTGCTCCAGGAGTGGTCAGAGAATAGGTAGGGTGTGTGGTAGAAGAAGACACCTCCCAACTCCTGTACACGTCTGATCCAAAGGAGAAAAAAGTTGCAGCAGGTTACAAACACAAAGATGGAACACCTAGACAGCTGCAGAGCCACCTGCGAGGTCTCTGAACAAACAAAGGCATTAAACATAGGAAAAAACCTCGTGCTCTGCCTCACTTGAACGTATTCCTGGTCCCACAGTCTCTCTGATCCAAAAGGAAACTGAGGCCCAGGGAGGTGGAGTTCTCACCAGCTGCAGCGCAGGCGGCATTGGGCCAGGTGTCCCTGACCTCTGCACGACGCCTTGCGGGGAGGCTGCACCTACTGCCCACTGTGCCATCCCGAGGGCTCCATTCAGGCAGGTGGCACCCAAGACTTGCCTTAATCTTATCTTCAAATCTCCGTGGAACTTTCTTTGTTCACTTTATCCACTTTGTTCACTTTATTCTGATGTACTCTTCTCATTTTATAAGTATAAAATCACCTTGAATAATTCATATCCTTAGCAGTCCCTTTCAAGTTCCTGTCTCTTCGCTGAATTGTCCTCATTTTCTCTGAGGTCCCTCCCTGCCATCAGTTCATTCTCATTTTTTGCGATGCATTCTCTTCATGAGTTTGTGGTCACTGGCTGTCCATTCACACTACTGAAGAAAAGTCTAGGTGATCAGTGGTGAAAGAGGCATCCCCGGGAGAGGAACGTGTGTTCTGTTGATTGATTGATTGATTGATTTTGTGGTGCTGGGAATTGAACCCAAGGGCGTTCCTACCTCTAAGCAACCCCAGCCCTACTTTATTTTTATTTTGAAATAAGGTCTCACTAGGTTGATGAGAATCTCATTACCTGCCGAGTCTGGCCTCAAACCTGTGATTCTCCTATCTCAGCCCCTCAAGTACTGGGATTATAGGTGTAGTTCACCATGCCCTGCTGCATGTGTTCATTATAGTGTACAGTCAGGGAGCAGGCCTTTGCCTGTGGAAAAAACAGTGTTCTGGATTGCCATCATGCAAGTTGTAAGGCCTGGCCTCTTGCCTGCATATGTTCCAACTTCTTTAGAAAAGACTTCTCCTTCTGCCTCGCATGGAAAGGACCCCCAATATCCAGGGGTGTCTAGAGGGAGAGCTTGGAGAAGAATTGTAAGGTGACACAGCACGCTGCCCTCTGAAGCAGTTCCTCAGCCTCTGCAGGACAGCCACTCCTCCCCCTCCTGCCCTGCATTCCTCCAGACTGTGGACTCTGGACTGGCCGCTCTCCCCCTCAGCAAAGACCAGCTCCCTCCCCACGCCATGTTCTCTCAGGCAGGACCCAGCCCTAGCCCTTTCCAGCCTGGCGTGCCCATGAGTTTAAAGACAATATGCCTTCTATGTTCTAGAAATTCTTCAAGACTTTCAATCTTCTCATATGCTACACCTATTCTCATTTTTTTAAAATGAATTCATGTATTTTCATACTTTTTTTTTTTAACATTGAATTAACTTACTCATGTTGATACTTTCAAGAGTGGAAGAAGGTTGAATGCTTGGGCTCAGTCTGCCATCTTGAAATAAAAGCAAAAAAGAAAATTTCCAGCAGTTCAAGTAAAAGGTGCAGAACAGCTTAGAATGTTAAGAATAATCTTTTAGGCATTTTCTTTAAATGCCTTAAAAGATTATCCCATTTTTTATTCTAAAATTTTAAGGGTTATATTTACAAGTACGTATTCTATAAAAAGTATTTTATATGCCCTAAATTCTGTAGATTATATAATCTACATTTTACATTTATACACATTTATATGTAGAATTTATATTTTAGATAACTCTATTTAAAACTCTGTATTTTTAAAATAGTATTTTTTTACAATGACAAAGGCATATTTTTTAAAGGTTAAGAAAATACAGTTTTTAGAACAGTAGTTTAAAGCTGCCCCATGAAGACCTGGAGTTCAGCAGAGGTGGCTCAAGGATAAAGGTGTAGGATAAGGGAATTATCTCCCAGTGTCCCTACCATACTTCAGAAAGAGTAGGACCCACTTTTATTTATTTTATATAGTTGGCACTCTGTGTAAGATTTCAGCTGGAGAACACTAGAGGCTAAAAACTTTGCAACACATTGTATTAGAAATTTTATATTTTGTTTATTCAGAGATGCTGTCATTTACAAATAAACTTTGTTGCTTCTTTAATAATAACAAGAGTTAACTGCTTTTAACAATCAGTATTTAATTTTATTAATTCTTTTGGAACATTTGCCCTCCTTGATTGGATCACAGGTTCCTCCTGCCACCTGGTGGCAACATGTGTGTATTGTAGGGGCAATTTCTAAATTTGGGTGGTAGTTACTGAAGTTGCAAATACAATTTACAAAGCAATGACTTGTAGGGTCTTTCTTACATCCATTACAAGTTACAAGGCATGTCTACATCCATTATCTTATATGATCTTCCCATTAGCCCTTTCTGGGGTATTCATATTCTCTACCACTTTCAACAGAAGTGAAAGTAGCTCAAAAGCTAAGTAACAGCAAGGCACAGGGAGGGGTGCACTTCTGTAATTCCAGTAATTGGGAGGCCAACACCCAGTAACTTAGTGAGACTCTGTTTCAAAAACAAAAAATAAAATAGGTGTGAGGTGCTGCATGCATGTATGCCTCTACCAGCTTGTACCTCATCAAGATGTATGATTACAATGGACTGATTAAAAAAAAAAAAATAGGTCTGAGGATGTAGCTCTGTCCCTGGGTTCAATCCCCAGTACCACAGCACCACCACCACCCAAAAAAGTCAAGAAATGTACCTTAGGTGCTAGCTAGATGGTTATGGAACTTGGACTTGACCCCACCTTTGTAACAGTTATAAGAGAATCTCAGCTTTGTGACAGTCTAAATAGGTCTTAAATCTAGAGATATGTTTAGACCAGAGGACAAAACTGGTAGACATTAGATTTGAGGTGGTATTTGAAGTCACAGATGACTCACAACTTGGAGTCATGGGAAATGACACAAAGAGACTCCTCATCATAGGTCAAGACAGCATAGCTGGGGAAGGCAGGTAAGACAAGAGAGGAAGATGCACATTTGGTTAACCAGCAAGCTCACACTGCTAGCAGTCTGGAATCACAATCTAAAGAGTGATAAATTTAGCCAGGCAGTGTCACACACTTGTAATCCTAGTACTTGGGAGGCTGAGACAGGAGGATTGCGAGTTCACGACCTGCCTCAGCAACTTTGTGAGGTCCTCCACAATTTAGTGAGACCCTATTTAAAAATAAAACAGGGCTGGGGGTAGAGCCCTGGGTTCAATCCCCGGTACCACAAAAATAAGTAAATAAAATAAAATAAAGTGAGAAATTTTGAGCCAGGCATGGTGGCCCACACCTGTAAATCCCAGTACTTGGGAGGCTGAGACAGGAGGATTGTAGGACCGAAGACAGCCTCAACAAGTATTGAGACCCTCATTAACCTAGAGAGACCCTGTTTCAAAATAAAAAATAAAATAGGAGCTGGGGGTGTAGCATGGAGATAGAATGCCCCTGAGTTCAATCCCCAGTACCACATACACAAAGAGAATGAGAAATTTTACCTCTTGCATGAAAATACATAGTTAAAAGAAGGAAGGGAGCAAGAGTGGTGGCACACACTTGTAATTCCAGTACTTGGGAGGCTGAGACAAGAGGATCACAGTTTCACAGCCAGCCTCAGATACTTAGTGAGACTTTTCACAACTTAATGAGACCCTGTTTCAAAAATAAAGAATAAAAATTAGGGCTGGGGGTGTAGCTTGGAGGTTGAATGCCCCTGGGTTCAGTCCCCAGTACCACACCAAAAAAAAAAAAAAAAAAGAAGGAAGGGAGGGAGGGAAAGAAACCTAAGCTCCACTCTACACGGTCCAGATCAAACCTAAAATACAGGGCCCTGTTTATTATGAGAAACAGAAATGGCTGAGAAAAAATAATAATAAAGCATAAATATTCACAGCATCTTCCCTCCCTCCCCCTCACTCCCACAGGTTCTTTCTTGCCCAATTTTCCAATCAGTCCCTAGACATTTTTTTAAAATAATGGGCTAATCACAAAAGAGATAATAAAAGAAGATACAGGATTTCAAAATTAAAGTATGAAAGCCGGGCGTGGTAGTGCACACTTGTAATCCCAGCATTTGGGAGGCTGAGACTGGAGGATCCGGGTTCGAGGCCAGCCTCAGCTGCTTAGTGAGGCCCTCCACAATTTAGTGAGACCCTGTTTCAAAATAAAGGATAAAAAATAGGGCTGGGGCTGTAGCTCGGAGGTAGAATGACCCCAGGTTTCATCACTAGTACAGCAAAAAGAAAAAAAAATTAAAGTATGAGAATTACAGAAAGGAGGCAGAAAAGGGGGAGAGGGTCAGGCATGGTGATACACACCTGAAATCCCAGTATTTGGGAGGCTGAGACAAGAGGATCACAGGTAAAAGGCCAGCCTCAGCAACTTAGCGAGAAACTCAGCAACTTAAAATAAAAAGGGCTTGGAGTGTCACTTGGTGGTAGAATACCTGTGTTCAATCCCTGGTAGCAAAAAGAAAAGAAAAAAGACTTGGTTGTGTTATTGTATTTCTCTCCTCTGCTTATAGCTCTCCAAAGGAAAGTGAAGGCTTTGGAATGGCTTACAGTCCTGTATGGTCAGGTCTTGGTACCTCTCTGATCTCATCCCCTTCCTTGCTTTCTGCTGCCCCCACTCCAGTCATGTCGACCACACAGGCTGGTCCACAAGCATGCCCTCCCTCTAATTCTTCCAGAGCTTTGCCCAAATCTCTGCCTAGCTCCGCCCCTCACATCCTCAAATCCTTGTTCTGATGCCTCTTTCTCCTGCAAGAGTTTTCTGGTCACCATACTAAAATTGGTACCATGTTCCTTCCCTAGAATTCCTTATCATCTGCTTCTGCTTTTATTTTTACATAGTAATTATCAGTGTATGATAGATGACATCATTTACTGTCTTACTTGCTTTCTGTCTCTTCCAGGAAGCCCCTGAGGAAGGAGTTTGGGTCTGCTCTGTTCACCGCCCAGTCTCCAGTATTTGGCACTCGATATTTATTGAGTGAAATCCCTCGTTCCCAAGTGTTTCAATTATAGCACAAGTCCCAACCAAATAAACTAGTCCAGCAGCCAAAAATAATTTGAACCTTTTATTATTGTCTTTTAAAAATATGAAAAGAGAATCACAATCATAACCCAAATACTGTTAAATTTTCCTTTCTACCCCTTTGATATTCAATTCCAGCAGCTGCTTTCTCCAAAGCCTTTCCTTTTCCCACTGCCCCAGGGCTCTATATGGGTTCTTTCCTCTTCCTTCCCCAGGGCCATTCCCCTGCCCCTCCTCACCAAAAGTTACTGACAGGACTTTCTCTCCCACCACCACTGGGACCAACGGAGACGCCTGTCACGCCCCATGGAGGGAAGAGGGCAGAGTCCTTTAAGAAGTGAGTTTCTCACCTTGAGTGCCTTTCCCAAAGTAACTGTAATAAAGAATATTTTCGATAATAGTTCTGTTCATTTGTTATGAAACTAAACAGGCCAGGGGCCATGAAACCGACCCTCATAGTCATTCTGTGTGCTTGTTTGTGAGGTACTTGACCAGTTGTTCACTTAGTTATGAGTAGTTAAGGAAAGAGACTCCCTTCCCTCTTCTCTCTAGCCTGGGAACTTGACTTCTCTGGAGAGTTTGGACGTAGGGCTCTAAAGAATTATGGGACTACCTAGGAGAGAAACTAAGTCAAACCCTGCTATGCACACATACACCATGACCCCGTACCTGGACTCAGCTCTCTGAGATAGATGTCTGGCTAGCTAGAGAAGCCTCTTCCAGGGGGCAGCTGGTCTGCAGTGCTTTCGATTCCAGGAACCTGGTCATCTCAGCTGGTGGCTAAGACACTGGAGTTAGGAGAATAGGCATCTGCCAGGCGTGGTGGCACATGCTTATAATCCCAGCATTTGGGAGGCTGAGAATGGAGGATCCAGGTTCTCGGCCAGCCTCAGCTACTTAGTGAGGCACTCTGCAACTTAGTGAGACCCTGTTTCAAAATAAAGAATAAAAAATTGGGCTGGGGGTATAGCTCGGAGGTAGAATGCCCCTGAGTTCAATCTCCAGTACCAGAAAAAAAAAAAAAAAAAGAGGATTGGCATCCATCTGCAGGAAAACCCAGGGGTGACAGGACCCCAGAATTCCTGCCCTTGAATCAGAGACACTAGGAGCCATTGCTTGAAGGGAAAGCAAAGAGTTAAAAGCAAGGGGGAGCCAAGTCCCCAGGAATTCTCCCAGGAGCAAGTCCTGTGCATCCAAGGAGCATGATGAGGCGGCCAGCCAATGGGTCACCAGGGGTCACCTGGCCCCAATCAGGCCTGAGGGCCCTGGCTCCAAGCATGTCAGGCATGTACAGTGAAGCTGCTGATAAAATTCCTTCCTTGGTCAAAGTGGGCAGATCAGGAGCAGAATTCAGCCTGCAGGGAGGGCCGTCAGAGGTACAGAGCTACCTGGAAACTCATTCTTTCATTCAGCAACTGTTTATTGATGCCTGCTATTTCCAGGCCCTGTCTTCATGGAGCTGACATCCCAGTTAAACTCCTATTTGGGACAAGTCACTGCCAAGGAATACCCCTAGGGACTGCTCTCATGGGTTCCTCCAAACCTACTCATTCCACACCTGTGGCAAAGTGGGTTTGTTGTTGTTGCTGCTGCTGCTGTTGTTTTGGTACTGGGGATTGAACCTAGGGGCATTCTACACCCCCAGCCCTATTTTATTTTTTTTATTTTGAAACAGGGTCTCACTAAGTTGTTGAGAATCTAAGTTGCTGAGGCTGGTCTCGAACCCGCGATCCTCCTGTCTCAACCTCCCAAGTATTTGTGGCAAACTTTTAAAACAAACATCAGGGAGTATGGTCTGCTTGCACTGGATATGTATTTTAACCCCAGGAAAAAGTTTAACAACCAAACCAAAATCACACTGTCTTGAAAAATAAAAGACTGTCCGTGGCTGGCTTCATTATTGGTATTTCCTAGACCTCCTGGCAGCCTACTCAGGATTCCAGGATTCCTCAGAGCACGATTTAAAATCCTTGGTCCTCAGTCAGGATGACCTTCCAAAAAAGAGGTGGGCGCACTCTCTATCCCCCATGCAGCAGTAGTGGTGAGATATATCAAAGCAGAGTGAGCCAGGCTTCATTACAGGCGCGCTGAGGCTCGAATTGGGCTTCCCAGAGGGTCCGTGTGGACCTGTGAATAGATGCAGTAAAAGAGTAAATAATGAATTTGTGCAATTGGAGGGAAAAGCTCTGAAGCAGTCCCGGTGATGAGGAGACAAGCATTTTAAAAAGAGTGACTGCCGCACACCTCGCCCAGCAGATGTAATGGCTTCATATACATTCATGAGCTTCGGTCTCCCAACTCTTCCTCTTTTTCATCGTGATCATAAAAGACAAAGGGAAAGTGAGAGGGGAAAGAAAGATAGATAAACTTTAAGGGTCCGAATTGCAAACACAACCTGCAGTTTGTAAATTGCTTGGAGACCTTTGGAGGGAGAATCAAGGAAATGAAAAGTAGAACATACAGGAATATTGCTGTTTAGGGGAAAGTCTCTGCTCTGGGCATAAAATCTTGTCTGGAGAATGGTGGAGAGGCACAATCCTGACGAATTTGAGATTGCTTTGTATAAAGGACGTGCCGGCTTCTCCACTCTGCATCCTTCCACCCGTCTCCTGTGGCCACCTCCAAGGTCATTTACTTGTGGAAGTTCCAAGGCTCTGCAGCTTTAGTTATATTAAAAACCAGAAGGCCCAGGAGTCCCTGCTATGTTTGTTGGCCTCTGCTGCCCCAGCCCCTCCCAGGTAGATCCCTGGGAAAGCAACCAGCAGCAAAGTCAGTGTCTCTGAGCGCAGACCCTGGAGTCACACTTCCTGAGTTTCAGTCCCAGCCAGCCACTTTTTATGTCACCTGCATTTTCTTCCAGAGAATATTTATGGTCAGCTGCAAAAAGGTTTTTCAATTTTCTGCATTTGTGCATGTGTTCCTTTGTCACTTGGATAGGGAGATTTATTGTTTTTCAAAATCAACAGAAAGACACCCACATACAAGGTGAGGAAATTGGCTGCCAGTAATGTCATGTCAAGTTACCGATACATGCTGGGGTCGTTGTCCTGAAAGGCAAGTACGTGTTGCTAACTGCAGCCGGAAGGATGAAGCTGTGCAGCTGGAAAGAGGGGGAGCAAGGTCAGTTGCCTCCCCACACTGGGCTGTGTGCTTAGACCTAAGAGGCTACAAGGCCAAGCAGCCTGCTTAGCCGGTTCACAGGGCTTTGCTGCCTCCTTTCTGTGTGTGACCTCAGGCCCTAGCAAGCTGGTAGGGGTCTCCATGCCGCCAGAGGAGCCACTCTTCAGAAGGTCGTACCCACTGTGTTTTGCCCGGGCCTCGCTGTGGCTCTGCGAATCCTTGGCTCGGGGCCATGTGGATAATTACATTTCACCTGCCCAATCTCTCCTGTGGTTTCCCTCCGAGACCTATTGCTCTTCCATGGCTGCCATGATCCAGAACATAAATACTCTCTCAAGGCAGCATGCTCTGCCAGGAAAGTGGAGGTTTTGTTCTTTACAGGGAAAATTCTCTCACATGTTCTCATTTCTTCTGCAAACATGTGTTAAGCACCAACTTAGTACGTGTTAAGTGCGGTGCTGGAGATGCAAAAATGAATGACAGTTTGGTTTCAGCCCTTGAGAAGCTCACGAGCTAGTGGGTAAGTCATATGAGTAGTAAGTGCTTTTTAAAACAGTACAGGAACTGGGCCCAGTGGCACACACCTGTAATCCCAGTACTTGGGAGGCTGAGACAGGAGGATCACAGGTTCAAGGCCAACCTCAGCAACTCAGTGAGAGCCTGTTACAAAATAAAATAAAAAAAAAAAAAATAAGCCAGGCATGGTGGTGAATCCTAGTATTTGGGAGGCTGAGACAGAAGGATCTCAGGTTCAAGGACAGCCTCAGCAACCTGGTGAAACCCTGTTACAAAATTTTTTAAAAAAATTAAAAGGGATGGGGTGGCGATAGAATGTCCATGGGCTCAATCCCCAGTAGCAAAAAACTTAAAAATAAAAAGGACTGGGGGTGTAACTCAGAGGTAGAACCCACCCTGGATTCAATCCCCAGTACCACAAAAATAAATAAATGTCCTTAGAAGAGCAAAGAAGTTTCCAGGATTGGTGATATTGAAGCTGAGCTATTAAATAGAAGCTTAAGATAAGGAAGAACATGGAAGGCAGAGGGCAGAGACAGGCGCAGGGACCAGGAAAGCAAGATGTAGGAGCACAGGGTCTGAGAGGAAGTGGAGGCCAGGCAGGGCTCTGAACAGGGTGTAATGCACCTGGAATAGCATGATATCATGATAAGGGATGTGTCTACAGTGCGGAGAGGAACAACTCATCCTTTACTGTCTGTCCATCCATCCATCGTCACTGTGTGGAGCTTCGGAGAGAACAGCAAGGAAACTCACTGAAGAAACAGAGGTCAAGAGACCCAAAAAACTATGCCATTATCACCCAAAACCCAGGTATAGTGGGGGCTGAATGAAGGTGGAGGAGGGGGGGAGGGAGGAGCAGACAGATATAAGGATTAGTAGAATGGAATTTACAGGTTTTAGCTCCTGTTTGTTTAAAAAATGTTAGAGAGAAGAATCCGGGAGTGTGCGTGGATGGTGGAACTAAGTCAAGATGCCCCAGGCAGAGGCAGAGTGGAGGGAAGGAGGGGTTTGGGCAGGCAGCCAGACTTACGGCCTAGGATCATAAACTTCCATAATTTTTTTGCAATCAGGATAGGCTGTGTCTTGTCAACAATGTGTCCCTGATGACTCCAGGCTGCGGGTCCTCAAGTCTGAGCTTAAGAATCTCCCAGGCGGCTGGTTAAAACACAGATTGCTAAGCCCTATCCCCAGAGTTTCTGATTCAGCAGGTCTAGAGTTTCCTAACACGTTCTCTGGGATGCTGATGGGCTGAACTGCAGCCCACACAGGGAGAGCTCTGCTCTAGACTTGTGGGGTACTTTCCCCAGGTGAGCTAAGTTTTCTTACTGAAAGGGCTGTATAGGTGGAAGTGATAAAAAAAAAAAAGTTCTTTTTTGTTGTTGCTTTGTTTTATTTTTCTGTTTGGACTGGGAATGGAACCTAGGGGTGTTCTATCTCTGAGCTACACCCCTATTTTTCTTGAAACAAGGTCTCACTAAGTTGCTGAAGGCTTCAGTACATTGTTGAGGCTGATCTGCCATCCTCCTGTTTCAGCCTCCCAAGTACTAGGAATCCACGTATGCGCCACCATGCCTGGCTAAAAATACTCCTTTTTTACCAACAGAATTCTAAGAATTCAGTCCTAATCACTATGAACAAGCATTTGAATTTGCTCAATTAATAACAGGCTAAAAAAGCCTAGCCTATAATAATATGTTAAATTTTGTGAGTATGTGTGTGTAGGGTTCTGGGGATTGAAACCAGGAACAATCTACCTCTGAGCTACACCCCCAATCCTATTTTATTTTTTATTTTGAGTCAGGATCTCTCACTAAGTTACTACATGCTGGCCTTGAGCCTGTGATCCTTCTGCCTCATCTCCTAAGAACTAGGACTATAGGCATGCGCCAACACACCCAACATTAAATTTTTCATGGCTTGCTATATGCCAGGTATTTTGCTAAGCATCCACAACCATTGTTTCATGTAGTTCCAATAATAACCCTACGGAAATGAGTGCTATTAAAATCCCATTTCTAGGATGAAGAAACTGAGGCATTAAGTAGTTAAAATAAGCCCAAGGTCAAGTTACCAGTAAACAACTGCATCCCTGATTTTGCTCTATAAAATAGGCTAGCTTACTCCAAACCTAAAATCTTCCTCATCCTATTACACCATTAACCTACAGCGATTTCCTGAATCTGTTTTCAAAAATCTGCCAGCGCATAGCTGGCAAGCACCACGGAGTGTAATAATCATCTTTCAGCTTCTTAATAACCCTTGTGCATTGAACAATCAAGAGAACGGAAGGGTCAAGTGGAAGGCAATGCCCTGTAGTGCTATGAATGTGTTGGAGGATTTTCTGCGCTAATGCCTGGGGGATACATGGGCATTCTTGGCATATGAGTGTAAGAGCCTCTCACAACATCTGTTCCAACAACATCTCTAGACAGTACATGAGGTATCATCCTTAAAAGACAATTTTCAGAAAGCCCTAAACAATTGTTAAGATTTTTTTTTTGGCCACCTCCAAAGAGGAAAGCAAACAAAGCAAGCAATTCACATTCCAGCTCTCTATATAGAATCTACTGGTAGTTATTTAGCCCCTAGTTACATGCCTACACTGGGCAAGAGAATATATCCTGTGAGATCACAGAACATTAGGAATTTGTGACCTGTGTCCTGGGATGGTTTTAATGTAAATTCCTAAAGGTTGGGAAGTATCACTAAGGCTGCTTGAGGAAACCATAGGTACAGGACCTACCCACCTACCACCACCACTTCTGAGAGATTAAGCTCTTTGAAGGGCATAAGTAAATGTCCTTTGAAGAAAAGATAGTGGTAAAGAAAGTTTCAACAGGAAGACCATTCCTAAACCATCCCAGAGCCATGTCTGCCCCAAAGAGTTCTAGACCCACCAATAGAGGAGAGCCAGAATCCTGTCTGGATATCAAAGCAAGCTCTCATGTGTAAGAATATTGCTGGCCAGGAGTGGTGGTACAGGCCTGAAATCCCAGTATTTGAGGGGCAGAGACAGGAGGATCACAGATTTACAGCCAACCTCAGCAACTTATAGCAAGGCCCTACACAACTTAAGGAGACTCTATCTCAAAATAAAAAATAATAGGACTGAGCATAGCTTAGAGGTAGAATTCCCTTGAGTTCAATTCTAGTTACACACACACACATACATATATACACACACACACACACACACATACACACACACACACACACCCCTTTGCTTTTCTAGAGATTTTTTTTTTTTTTTTTTTTTGGCAGTACTGGGGACTGAACTCAGGGGCATTCTATATCCAAGCTATACCCCCAGCCCTATTTTTTATTCTTTATTTTGAAACAAGGTCTCACTGAGTTGCGGAGTGCCTCACTAGGTAGCTGAGGCTGGCTGAGAACCCGGATCCTCTGGTCTCAGCCTCCCAAATGTTGGGATTACAAGCGTGGGCCACCACACCCGGCTTGTAAAGATTTTTTAAATTAGTTCTTAGATAGACATGTGGAAATTGTCTTTTTTATGGTAATTAGGAATTCCTGAAATTGGATAGAACCTCCTAGGTTTCTATCTGCTTTGTTCTCTTTGTACTACACTAAGGAGGTGCTTAGAATCTAAGATCCCTGCATCCACCAAGGGCAGAGAGGAAACACAAAAGAGAAACATGGGACACATGGTAAGACCAGTGAATTCCATGTGCATGGGCCTATGGCTATACTTTATTTGCTGTGAAGCAAATTCCTTGGTCAAAAACAATGCTATGTGGAATACATGCTGGCACAGGCATTCTGAAAGCTAACAGATGATAGTTTTGGAAGTAGCATTTGTAGTCTGAGGATGTCAACTCTATCCAGAGTGTCTATTTTG
This sequence comes from Graphiurus murinus, assembly GCA_004027655.1. Taxonomy (NCBI): domain Eukaryota; kingdom Metazoa; phylum Chordata; class Mammalia; order Rodentia; family Gliridae; genus Graphiurus; species Graphiurus murinus. The sequence continues at coordinate 16,363 of PVLC010028726.1, forward strand.
GTAAGAACAAAGAGCTTCCTCTTCCATAATGGAAACAGTCCATTATAATCCACTTGCTCCCAGGTAGCTGGCTGATAACCTTGGGGAATAGTGCCATATTGAAGACTTGGTATTGGTCTCTGCTGCTGGCAGCTTGGGCACTTGGCAGTGGCTGCAGCCAGGTCAGTCTGGTGAGTAGATGTCTGTGTGACTGAGTTCACGCACACCCTCTGTATGAATTTAGATTGATTTCTCCATTACTGTAAAAACGATTATTGATATTATGATAGGGATTGCACTGAACCTATGGACCACTTTGGGAATTAGAGCCATCTTAGCAAGATTAAGTCCTTTAATGCATGAATATGACATATCTTTCTGTTTATTTAGGTCTCCTTTAATTTCTTTCAGCAATATTTTGTAGTTTTCAATCCATCAGTAGTTTCCCTTCTTGGTTAAACTTTTCCTAGGAATTTATTTTGGGGGATGCTATGTCCACCAGGGCTCTGCAGAAAAAAAAGAAAATGATGAAAAAATGAATGAGTGGATGGACATAAGAAATAAGGGATATAAGAAATTACCTTATATAGTTAGAGAGCTGGTAAGTCCAAAACTTATAGGGCAGGCCAGAAACTCAGGCAGCAGTTGGTCTGCAGCCTGGGGGCAGAATTTTTTTTTTTTTCTCTCTAGAAAAACTCAATGTTTGTTCTAAAACCCTTCAAATTGATTGGATGAAGTCCACCCACATTATCAAGGGTACTACTTTACTCAAAGTCCACTGATTGTAGATATTACTCATATCTATAAAATACCTTCATAGCAACACCTCAGTTAATATTTGATTAAATAAGTGGATACTATAGTCTAGCCAAGCTGACATAAAATGAGCCATCATAACAGCTGAATTGTTTGAACACTGAAGTTTGAGAGTCAATGAACATGCAACCACTATTATTAATATTGTCCTGGAAATTGTGGTCATTTTTGTGAATATAATGGTGAAAATAAAAATCACAAGAATCAAATGAAAAAATCATTTAAAAAGCTCAAAAAATGGTTCCCAAAATGTGTATTACTGTAAAGCTACAGTAACCAGGACAATGTGATACTGACAAAAGAATAGATGGCATATAAATGCAATGGAATATAAAGTCCAGAAGTAGACCTATACAAATAATTAAGTGATCTTTTACAAAGGAACAAGGAGAAAGGATTGTTTTGGTTGTTGTTTTTTATTTTTATTTTTATTTTTCAACAAATGGTGATAGGAAAAAAAAAATGGACATCCATGTGCAAAACAAAAAAAGAACCTAGTCATAGACCTTATGCCTATCACAAAAACTAACTCAAACTGAATCATAAGCATAAATGCAAAATACAAAACTATAAATCCTCTAGAAGAAAGTATAGGAGAACATCTCTGCAACCTGGGTTGGATGGTAACTTTTTTAGGTAAAATACGAAAATTATGATCCATGAAGAAAAAAGTTAAATTGGAATTACGATCTAAACTTCTGCAAAAGACTCTGATAAGAGAATGAATGAATAAGCCACAATCTGGAAGAAAGTACTTGCACATATCCAATAAAGGTCTTGTATCCAAAATACACAAAGAACTCTTAAACTCAATATCAATAAAAGAAACAACTCAATTCTTCAACTTGACCATGAAGGGGGCGGCTATATAAAAGATGGCTATTATCATCTATTATTAGGGAGTTGCAAATTAAAACAACAATGAGGTACCATTGTAAACCTATTGGAATGGCTTAAGCCCCAAACCTGGTAATATCAATTGCTGTTGAGAATGGTGATCAACAGGAACTTTTAAAAAATTCACATAACTTTATAGTAAACTTTTAAAAATATATAATTTAGGAAGTCAGAGGACCCCAACATAGAATGCATAATATGACAAGCCAATCTAACAAATATATGAAATAACCTCACTATAAGAGGACGGGGGGAAAGGCAATGACCTAAGTAATTTTGGAAATGAATAGAGTCTATAAGGCTAAAAGCAAAACAAAAAACAACAACAGAAAAAAAAAATGGTATGTAAGCACTAAACAAAGTTTTTCTCATGGTATCACAGGTTAACAATTCTGATACTGGTATACATGTACACTAGAACTGAACAATTTAGTAAATGGATAGCAGATGGTAGATGTTGGGAGCTAGGTTTCTCCCACCTGTTGGAATGGGAGGTTACAGAGAAGCAAGGGGAATGATCCAAGTGGTGATGGATTATACTTGGAGTCATCAGTATGAACATATACATGTTTAGCTTCATATAGGTGTATGTATGTATGTATGTATGTATACACACACACACACACACACACACACACACACACACACACACACACAGTGCTCATGGAATGGAATTGCTTAGTACACACACCTGTATATCCTTGTTCTGTCAGCTGAAAGGGCCTAGAAGCATCAATGTTCCAGTGGCAACAAGTACACACCTAGGACTTGATTCCAAGTAAAATGGATGTTAGGATGAAGCAGGAGATACACAAGATGAGCCTGGAACATCTTTTAATGCCAGAAAGTTATGGAGTATGAATTTGTTAAATATAATTTTATTGGTGCATTATAATTATACATCAGAGAGATTCAAAGTGAAACATTTACACGTGCAAATATTACTTGTTTCCCTCCACATCCCAACCTGCTCCCCAGCCCTCCTCATACATATTAGTGAGATTGGTAGTGAAACTTTCATATAGGAATATAACATTATTTGGTCTGTTTCCTTTCTCAAGCTTCTTTTCTCCCCTTTCTCCTTCCCCAGTCCCCTCTTCCTCTACTATTCTACTAGTCTCTCCTCTTTTATCTAAAGTCCCTTTCCTTTCCAATTCTAGCTCCCACATGAGAAAAAAACATATGGCCCTTGACAGAGATTGACTGATCTCAGCATAATATTCTCAAGTTCCATCCATTTTCCTACAAATGACATAATTTTATTCTTCTTGATGGCTGAGTAAAATTCCATTATGTATATACCACCTTTCCCTTATCTGCTGACAGACATCTAGGTTGGTTCCATAATTTGACTATTGTGAGTTTGCTACTATAAACATGGGTATCCAAGTATCACTATAGGATTCTAACTTTAATTCCTTTGGAAAGATACTGAGGGGTAATATAGCTGGGTCATATGGTGGTTCCATACCTAGTATTTTCTATATTTGTTGACTATTTGTATTTCTTCTTTGGAGAACTGTTCATTCAGTTTGATTGCCTATTTTTTGATTGGGCTATTTGTTTTTTGAGTTCCTTATATATTCTAGATATTATTCCTCTATCAGAGAAGTAGCTTGCAAAAGTTTCCTCCAATTTTATAGGTTCTCTTTTTCCCTTGAATCACAAAAGTAATGAAATGTTGGATTGTAACTCAAAGTATAAAATATTCATGAGAACATACTGATTTAAATAACTGACTGAATGATTGAGGGAGAAAAGATATGTCTCCTGTGCAAAAGAATTCCAAATAATTTACGTAGCTAGTCCACTTGAGGAAGGTGGAGCATAACTGCTGACTCCTAAAATGTGAGCTACATAATGACTTCCTTCCATAGTGCAGTGTGAAAGCGGCAAAAGAGTGACTTTACAGTGGGAAACCTGACAAACATTACTTTAGGAGTTCATGGTTAAAATCAATAATTAAAAGTCACGTTGAGCCAGGTGTGATGGCACACTTCTATAATAACAGTACTTGGGAGGCTGAGACAGGAGAATCACAGGTTCAAGATTGGCAACTTAACAAGACTCTCAGTAACTTAGTGAGACCTGGTTTCAAACAAAAATAATAATAATTATAATGACAATAAAGAGCCTGGAGTGAATCTCAGCAGTAACATGCCCCCTGGATTCTGTATTCAATCCCAGTACCACACACACACACACACACACACACACACACACACACACACACACAAAGTCATGTTGACAGTACATACCCTTGATATGATGAAAATGACACTTTATAGCCACGCTTCCTCCAGAACAATGAACCAACAGCCCAGGTCTAATCATAAGAAATCTATCAGACAAATCCCAAGTGAGGGACATTCTTCAAAATGCTTGATTTATATGCCTCAAAACAGTCAAGTAAAGTAATCAAAAACAAGTCTGAAAAGCTTTCA
>PVLC010028727.1:0-20923 GCA_004027655.1 Graphiurus murinus
GAATACATCAATGCCCCCTACCAAGTGCTAGAACAGTGATCTGGAGGAACCTACTAACCAGTGGGACAGTGGTCCACCTCAACCCTATAGCCTAACATTCCTAGTCTCCCTCCCCTCTCTGTCCCATTCGGCAAAAAAGTGACACCTACTACCATCATTAAAAGGCTGAAATGTTAGGTCAGAGGGTATATGGGGCCTAGTGGGTGGCACTAGTAATCTCAGGCTGTAAAAGATAAAGGTACAACTGCACCGTAACAAGTCAAAATGGGGCAGTTTGACTCAGCCTAGGGAGTAGTTGTAGGAGCAGGAAAACAGTCATAAAGGGGAACATTCCAACCCTGACCAAAATGTCAGCCTTGCCCACCCCTAAACAATTGGGCTCACCTGTTCCCGGAACCAGGCTCTACCCCCTCCCCTGCTCTCCCTGTTATAAAAATTTTCTTGCAGACTCACAGCCTGGCAGCTTCCCTTTAATAAACCTTCCCTGATTGGACTGGCCTCCTGGGTCTTTTGTCTCTTGGGTTGCACTGATCACCTTACACTGGGGATGTAGTTCGCAGGTAGAATGCCCCTGGGTTCAATTCTTAGTGCCCCCCCACACAAAATAAATAAATAAATAAATAAATAATAAAAATAAAAATCACTACCAATCTCACTAACATGTATGGGGAGGTAAAATGGGGAAGGGTGGTGAGTATCCTGAGAGAAATATATCAAGTGATGTGTGCATAAATATTTGTATCATTTTGAATCTTGCTGTGATGTATAATTACATTGCATGCATAAGATATTTTTTTAAAGCAATACAAATTTTCTCATTAACTTCTATCTCAAGAGAAACTCTGAAAATTTACTCTTGTTTCTAAAATCTCATCTGGAAGGAAGTTTGCTAAAAATAGCCTTACAGGCAAGTATTTTTTTAAAAACAGGAATAATATTGTACAAGAAAAAGGGAAGCTGGGTATGGTAGCACATGCCTGAAATCCCAGCACTTGGGAGACTGAGAAAGATGGATCACAGGCTTGAGTCCAGTCTCAGCAATTTAGTGAGACCTTGTTTCAAAATGAAAAAATAAAATAGGGCTGGGGGTGTAGCTTGGAGGTAGAACGCCTCTGGGTTCAACATTCAATAGAGAGAGAGAAAGAGAGAGAGAGAGAGAAAGAGAGAGAGAGAGAGAAAAAGAGAGGGGGGAGGGGAAGGGAGCCAAGTTTGGTGGCACCTACCTCTAATTCCAGTACTTGGAAAGTTGAGACAAGGGATTGCAGGTTTGAGGCCAACCTTAGCAACTTAGTGAGGCCTTCAGCAACTTAGTGAGATCCTGTTTCAAAATAAAAGAGGGCTGTCGGGCGTGGTGGCGCACGCTTGTAATCCCAGCATTCAGGAGGCTGAGACTGGAGGATCCGGGTTCGCGGCCAGCCTCAGCTACCTAGTGAGGCACTCCGCAACTTAGTGAGACTCGGTTTCAAAATAAAGACTAAAAACTAGGGCTGGGGGTGTAGCTCGGAGGTAGAATGCCCCTGAGTTCAATCCCCAGTACCGCAAATAAATAAATAAATAAATAAATAAATAAATAAATAAATAAATAAATAAAATAAAAGAGGGCTGAGGGTGTAACTCAGAGGTAGAATGTCCCTGGTTCCAACCCCCAGTACCACACACACACACATACACACACACACACACACACACAGAGAAATTTTTCTGCATTGTAATTAATTGCATCTATGGCTATAAAAATATGAAACATTTAGAATGTTATAACCATTGCAACAGTAAATGGAGTTATTACAGTTTTAATTTTTGCAATAGATTTTTGTCCTGGCATTTGAAATTTTGCTTACAATTTTGGAATTGGAAAATACTTCTGGGCTGGGCATGGTGGCACATGTCTGTAATCCCAGTACTTGGGAGGCTGACACAGGAAGATCACAGGTTCAAGACCAGCCTCAGCAACTTAAGGAGATTCAGCAACCTAGAGAGATACTGTTTCAAAACAAAAAATAAGCCAAGTGTGGTGGTGCATGCTTGTAATCCCAGTATTTAGGAGACTGAGACAGGAGGAGTGCAGGTTAGAGCCTTAGCAAGTGGTGAGACTGTTATCAACCTAGTGAGATACTGTTTCAAAATAAAAATAAAATAGGGCTGAGAGTGTAGCTCAGAGGTAGAATGCCCCTGGATTCAATTCCCAGGACCACAAAATAAATAAATACAAATAAAATAAAAATAAATAAAAAGTGGTGAGGGGTAGCTAGGAGGTAGAACATCCCTGGATTCAATCCCTAGTGCCAAAAAGAAAATATTTCTGGTAGCAATACATTTGAAGAGTCATTTGAACTGAAAGACTGATGACAACATACAGAATGGAAGGCCATTACGACTTCTACTGTGGTTATCTTCTTCAGAATCTCAATCAAAATTTGTTATTTTATCATTTCTTCCTTGGTGTGAGTTGAAGAAACCACACATCTTTTATGCTTGGTCATTATAGTATGCTGCTTTCTATCTGACTTTTCCACTATTGAATGAACACTCGCACATCGCACTGAGAGCTGCAAATGGACATTTATGTGCAGTATTTAGAAAATTCATCATGAAATTCACAGTCACATTTTGGCATTTGGAGGCTGACATATGTACAAGTTAAAAAATAGGTAACACAAGCTGGGTGTGGTGGCGCATGCTTGTAATCCCAGCATTTGGGAGGCTGAGCCTGGTGGATCCAGGTTCATGGCCAGCCTCAGCTGCTTGGTGAGGTTCTCTGCAACTTAGTGAGACCCTGTTTCAAAATAAAGAATAGAAAATAGGACTGGGGGTATACCTCAGAGGTAGAATGCCCCTAGGTTCAATCCCCAGTACCAGGAAAAAAAAAAAAAATAGGTAACACAGTCAGGTCCTTAGCACATGCCTGTAATCCCAGTATTTGGGAGACTGAAACAGGAGGATCCCAGGTTTTAGACCAGTCTCAGCAATTTAGTGAGATCTCAGCAATGTAGCAAGATCCTCTAAATATAAAAATAAGCTGGATGTGGCAGCACAGGCTTGTGATCTCAGTACTTGGAGGCTGAGACAGGAGGATCCAGGTTCGCAACCAGCCTCAGCTACTTAGTGAGGCCCTCTGCAACATAGTGAGACCCTGTTTCAAAATAAAGAATACAAAAAAGGGCTAGGAGTGTAGCTCAGAGGTAGAATGCCCCTGGGTTCAATTCCCAGTACAGCACCAAAAAACAAACAAACAAACAAATCCAATAGAGCTGGGGGTGTGGTTCAGGAGTAGAATGCTCCCAACCCCTTCATCTCTAGTACCACGAGTACCGCAAAAAATTAAAATAAAAAAATTTAAAATAAGCCAGGCATGGTGGCACATGCTTGTAATCCCAGTACTTGGGAAGCTGGACAGGAGAATCACAGATTCGAGACTAGTCTCCGCAGTTTAATGAGACTCTTAGCAACCTAGTGAGATTCTGTTTCAAAACAAAACAAAAAGAGCTGGTGGTATAGCTCAGAGGTAGAATGCCCCTGGATTCAATCCCAAAAAAAGAAAAGAAAAGAAATTGATCAAAGGCCTAAGTGTAAGAAACCAAAGTTATTACACTCAGAAGAAACATAGAAGTAAATCCTCATGACCTTAGATTAGGCAATAGTTTCTTAGTTGTGATACCTAAAGCACAAATAATACAAAAATTAGATATTTTAAAGTTTCATGCTTGAAAGAACACTATCAAGAATATGAAGAGTGGGGCATGGTGGAGCCTGCCTGTAATCTCAGGTACTCAGGAGGCTGAGGCAGAAGAATTGAGAGTTCAAGACCAGCCTGTGCTAGATTGTCCTCAAAGAAAAGCAAAAAGACAATCCACAGAATGGGAAGAAAATACAAAAATGAATGGCCAACAGCAATGAAAATATGCTTGGCATCATTAGCTATCAAGGGAAATGCAAACCCATACCACAAGGAAATATCACTTCATATCTACCAAGATAGTTATAATCAAAAAGATAATAAGTGTTGGGGAAAACATGAAGGAATTCAGAGTTTCCATATGATTCAGCATCCACTTCTAGGTATATACCCAAGAGAACTAAAAACATATCTATACAAAAACTTGTCGACAAATGTTAATTAGCTAAAAACAGAAAAAAGTGGAAATGACTCAAATACAAACTGATGAATAGATAAGCAAGGGAGCCGGGCGTGGTGGCGCACGCTTGTAATCCCAGCATTCGGGAGGCTGAGACCGGAGGATCCGGTTCGCGGCCAGCTTCAGATACCTAGTGAGGCACTCCACAACTTAGTGAGACCCTGTTTCAAAATAAAGAAGAAAAAATAGGGCTGGGGGTATAGCTCGGAGGTCCCCAGTACCGCAAAAAAAAAAAAAAAAAATTAGATAAGCAAGATGTGGTATATTCATATTAAATATTATTAAATATTTAATTAAATAATTATTAAATATTATTCAGAAAGAACAAACCTATTATTATTATTATTATTATTATTATTTTGTGGTACTAGGGATTGAACCCTGGGGACATTCTTCCTCTGAGCTACACCCCCAGCCCTAGTACTGGGATTACAAGCGTGAGCCACCATGCCCGGCAACAAAATTCTGATCTATGCTACAAAATGGATAAACCTGTTAAACATTATGCTAAATGGAAGTCTGTCACAAAAGGCCACACAAAGTATGGTTCCCGTGATATGGAATATTCATAATTGGTAAATTCAGCATACCTAATACAATTGGGAGTGAATCCTGAAAGAGTTGTGAACGTCAAGCTTGCAGAAGGTGGCACACGCTTGTAATCCCAGCATTAGGGAGGCTGAGACCAGAGGATACAGGTTCGCGGCCAGCCTCAGCTACCTAGTGAGGCACTCCCAACTTAGTGAGACCCTGTTTCAAAATAAAGAATAAAAAAATAGGGCTGGGGGTATAGCTCGGAGGTAGAATTCCCCTGAGTTCAATCCCCAGTACCGCAAAACAAACAAACGAACAACAACAACAACAAAAAAACCCCACAAGTACTTTTAAATCCTACCCACTTCTTTTGGTCTTCCCTCAGCTAAACCTGCAGGGGAGACACTACAGATCTTCATGTGTGGAAGGAGACTTTTCAGTCATTGCTGTTAAGTGATTGTACTGAGGATTACTATGACGGAAAAAGAGCTCTAGCTAATTATTGTAATATATTGTAAAAAGGTGAACAAAGGGCATTTAAGACGTCCTTACAAGGTCAATCCATGACGCAGGACGAAATCATTAAGTAGATTCTGTAAATAGAGGATGCCTGGTAATCCTATCAATGAACTGTTTTCATTCTACAAAGGAAAGGACTGGAGCTTGGTGGGATTAAGTTTCTGGTCCAGGGTTCCGCAGCCAGAAATGGGTCGAGCCAGGATCTGAAGAGCAAAGGAGAAGGTAGGGTCCACGATGGACCCCTAATGCCCATGCCCCGAGGCAGGGCTGGGAACACACCACTAACCCGAGGCCCGCTAGGAATCGACTGGATGTTTAAGGGTCGGTGTGCAATTGATGATGAGCAGCAAGTCAGGAGACAGAGGCATGGCAATCGCCCGGGACAACCGGGACGAAAGCCGGAGCCGGGGAGGGTGCTCCGGGTCCCCTAGTTGCAGAGGAAGGCTTCGCCAGAGGCCTGTGCAGGCGGGGCGGGGCGGGGCGGGGCTGCAGCGAGGCCCCGCCCCCGGGTGCGTCCGTGTGCGTAGCTGGGGGCCGTCGCACAGAGCCCCACTCGAAGATGCGGAGCCCGCAGACAGAGCAGAGCGGCGCACCGACATCCCTCACCTTGGGGACTCGCGCCCCCAACGTCTGGCCCGGCCGCGTCCCCGCTTAAGGAGGCGCGGGCCCGCGGCCCTGAGGCCCCGCCCCCGACGTGCCCGCGCCCCGCGCCCCGCCCACCCGGCACGCCCCTCCGCCCCGCCCGGCGCCGCGGGCCTGCAGCCGCCCGGCCGGCCTCCGCGACCCTCGCCGCGGCCCGGCGCCGCTCCGCCGCCCGCCGCCATGGACGCGTACCCCGCGCACCGGCTGGGGCTGCCCCGCGCGCGGCTCCCCGGCGGCTCCGGCCGCGGCTCGCCCTCCGTCAGGTACGCGGGGCCGAGGCCGGGAGGGGCGGGGGATGCGGGTGTCGGGGTCCCGCGACGCCTCAGCGGCAGGGCGTGGCCCGACATGGCCTCCCGGCGGACGATTCTTTAAAACGGCTCCTGGGGAACGTTCGTCCGCGAAGGGCTCCGCGGTGGACAGCCCCACAACGGCTCCCTAGGAAGACCCCCCACCCTATTGTGACGTTCCCACCCGCAGAACGGTTCCCCCGGGGAAGATTCCCGGCCGGAGAATCCACAGCGCCCCGCTCTCTTGTCTCCGCCGTGGAATAGAAACAGCTACCCCGGCGACCCTCGCTCGCACACACAATAGCTCCGCGAGGTGTACCCCGAGGAGTCCCCTCGGAAGCCGCTCACCTAAAAGCCCCGCTGTTGGGTGTCTCGAGCCTTTGCCCTTGACAGCGGCCCCCGCCCCCATACACACACTGACAGCGCCCCCCGGCCGCGTCTCGACGCCCCTCACTCCACAATGGGGAGCTCAGATTGGGGGGAGGTGGAGGTCATTAGGGTGGCAGGTGGGAAAACTAACCGGATGGATAGGAACCAGAAAAGCGGCGGACGCCGGGACCCCGAGCCTAGAGAGAGACCAAGCCCCTGGGGTCTCGGTATCGAGGTGGGGGAGGGCTGGGATTGGGGTATATGGAAAGATCCGTTTTCAGTTTCTGCTCCCTGTGTCTTTGGGGCTGACCTTGATAGTCTGGGCATTGTTCGTGACCCTGCTGGTATGGGGAGGCCAGCGAAGTGTGGAGGCTGGAATGATGGTGGGCTTGCAGCAGAGACCTTGGAGAGGAAGGGCGAGCTGGAGAGCTAGCCAGCCAGTGAGTTATACTTTGGTACTGCTAAAGTGCCATTAAGCCAGGAGAGGGTTTTGTTTTGTTTGTTTGTTTATTTTTTGAAGGAGGGGATTGTTTGGTTTTTGGCATTTCTTTAATTCTAGGTACTTAGCAAAGCAAATATGCCATTGTTCCTTATTAACTTAGATGTCAGATGGCTTTTCCTGTATTCTTGTTATGGTATTTGAGACACTGTAGGTTTTTTGCTTGCCAATCTGTTTTTTTTTGGGGGGGGGTTGTCTGTTCATTTTAACTAGACCACCAAATTCATGGAGAGCAAGAACTAATTCTTAGAATTCTGTTAGTTTTTTACTTTCCAGAATTCCTTCCCACATCCCAGCTGCTAATACATGTTTATTGTACGAATAGAGGATGGAAGAAGTGGGTCTAGGTAGTAATAAAACGATGCGCTTAGGAGTTCCAATTTACCTCTAATTGGATGTGTGAATTCCTGTGCCCTTCGCTGGAATTCCTTCTGGGTTTTACAGTTTCAAGTGTAGCTGCTTAGGGTAACCATCTCCAATTCGTCCTAACACTTCTGGCAGTTTCACTGTTTGAAAGTATTTGGACTTTGTAAAGGAATTGTTCAGTATACTTTAAAACTTGGAGCAGCCATCCATTAAATCCAGCTTTTTTTAGACACTTATTTATCTCAGATCATCTTGAACTCAAGAATCTTTTTGAGACTTCTAGGGGAAAAAAATCAGCTTAATGTATCTCTAAAATAACTGCTACCTCTTTGTTTCTAATAGATGGCAGTGTGCTTTTTATTTATTGTTCTAAAGGTGGTGTTATTTTTTGTTTTTAAGGTATGTTGTCTGACCTTATCAGTTATACCCAAACTCTGAGTCTTCAAGTGGTCTGACTGAAACTTGTTAGAGTTCAGATAAGGATAGTGAAAGGAACACCAAGGTCTGCACCTTTGGTAGGAGAAATTTGGTGAAGTTTTCCCTTCTTTCTCCATCTCTATGCAAATGAACATTCTTATGTTTTTAAGCCTCCCCCCCCCCGCCTTTTTTTTTTTTTTTGTACGTACATGCTACCTCTGAACTACTCCTCTAGTCCCTTTTTATTTTTAAAGTTTTTTTTTTGTGTGTGTGTGTGTGGTACTGGGGATTGAACCCAGGGGCATTCTACCCCTGAGCTACACCCCCAGCCTTATTTTTTATTCTTTATTTTGAAACAGGTCCTCTCTAAGTAGCTGAGGCTGGCCGTGAGCCTACAATTCTCCTGTCTCAGCCTCCCAAGTACTGGGATTACAAGCATGTGCTACCACACTCAGCTTATTTTTATTTTGAAATGGGGTCTTGCTAGGTTGATGAGAGTTTCACTACTTACTGAGACTGTTCTCGAACCTGTGATTCACCTGTCTCAGCCTCCTAAGAACTGGGATTACAGGCATGCACCACTACACTCCGCTAAAATTTTTTTATTTTGAAACAACAGTATCACTAAATTGCTGAGCTTCTCTAAATTGCTCAGGCTGGCCTCAAGCCTGCAATCCTCTTGTCTCAGCCTCCCAAGTACCAGGATTGCAGGCATGTTCCACCCCAACCAATTTTTCCCCTCACTTTTAACCTTGTATGTTCCTAGCAGATTTGGGCTCAGTGTCTTCCTGTCATCCTTACTTGGCTTCTTTGCTGCTCTCTGATTCCTGAGTGATGAAAGAGTCAGGCCTAACTGGTGAAGTTACATTCCTAAAGACCCATAGATAGTACCTTGCAAGTGCATGGTTCCCTTCTAGCAACGGTGTTTATTTTCACAGATAGAGAATGGAGATCGGAAGTTAAATATTGTTGCTCAGAATTAAAGGCTTCTTTTTAAGGACATCATAGTCATCAGTGCTATCTATTAGATCTTCTTGGTTTCTGTCTCCAGAGCATATAGCAGAATTGTACTTTCCCACCCCTTTGAAGTTAGTTATTACCTTGTGAGTTGCCTTAGGTGAGTGGAATGTGTAGGAATAATGTGTAACCCTTCATGGTACAGTTTCTGGTGTATAATTTGTCGCTCTTTTACCTTCTATCTTGATGACTGTTGCTGCTGCAAATGGTGGCTACTTCATTAGTCTGAGTCCCAGAGTGAGAGAGTGAGCGAAAAGTGAAATGCTACAGGGATGTTGGAATTATCACCAAAGTGTAATCTAACCTGTCTGGACTATAGTAAGGAACCAATGGAAATCTGGCTGAACTACACTTTCTTACTTCAAAATCTTTTTTGCAGGAAGATTTCTTCCTTCTTGGGACTTGTTTCACTTTATTTACTTGTTTGTTTGTTTATTTTTGTGCATTCTACCTCCAAGCTACACCCCCAGCCCTATTTTATTTGGAAACAGGATCTTGTTAAGTTGCGGAGGGACTCACAAAGTTGCTGAGGCTGGCCGTGAACCTGGGATCCTCCTATCTCAGCCTCCCAAGTACTGGGATTACAAGTGTGTGCTACCATATCTGGTTTTATTCTTTATTTTGAAACAGGGTCTTACTATGTTATGAGGGGCCTCACTAAATAGCTAAGGCTGGCCACGAACCTGTGATCCTCTTGTCTCAGCCTCCTAAATACTGGGATTACAGACATGCACCACCATGCCTGGCTAAGTGCTGTGGACTTAGATTAATGAGGCAGTCTCCTGCTTTCAAAGAGCTCTCTCGTAAGCAGAAAGAGACAAATATGGTAAAAATCATACAGAGTGGGAAGTACTGAGGAAGAACTAGGACCAAAGGAATAGTAATGCAAGAAGGCCTCGTTGGGTTTGGTCTTACCTGTTGAGAGAAGGGAGTTGCTATTTACTGATAGTAGGAACGTTGGTAGAAGAGCAGGTTTGTAGAGAAAATAGAGTTCAGTTTCAGCCATGTTAATTTTGAGTTGCCTAATAGATACCCAGTTAGAGATACTGGGTAGGCAATTGAATACATTAGTTGAGTTTAGGAGAGAGATTGGAACTGTGGAGATACCATCCATATGCTGATGACTCCCAAGTTTTTATTTAAAGCCATGAGACTAGATAGAGATCCAGGGAGTGAATGCACACAGAGGCTTAATGTCCTTCCCTGGGGTAGCACATATGTAGAGTAAAGAGGGTGAAAAGGTTCCAGAAAAGATGGTGTAGCAATGTCTTCCAAATTCTAAAGGAAAACAGTTTCCTACCTCCAAGGCAGGAGAAGAATCAAGGATGCTAGCTGGGCCTGGCGGCACATATCTGTAAATCCCAGCACTTGGGAGGCTAAGACAGGAGGATCACAGGTTCAAGACCAGCCTCAGCAATATAATGAGTAACCTAGTAAGATCCTGTTTCAATAAACAAAAAATAAAAAGGGCTGAGGATATAGCTCAGAGGCAGAGTGCCTGTTTATTCAGTTCCCAGTAAAAATATACGTGCGTGTGTGTGTGCGCGCACACACACACACACACAAATGCTACTGTTTTGTGGTAGTGGAGATTGAACCCAGGTGCATCTCAGCCCTATTTTTTATTCTTTATTTTGAAACAGGGTCTCAATAAGTTGAGGGCCTCACTATGTAGCTGAGGCTGGCCGTGAACCTATGATCCTCCTGTCTCAGCCTCCCAAGTACTGGGATTACAAATGTGTGTCACCATGCTGGGCTAAATGCTGCTGTTGATGCTTTGATGAGGTCTAAGAATAAACTATTAGATTTAACAATGTGGAGGTCACTGGTGACCTTGAGAAGAACAGTTTTGGAACAGTGGGTTCAAGAGAAAATGAGAAGTATTAAAGACAGTGAGTCTAGATAGTAACATTCTTTCAAGGATTATAAGGGAGAGCAGAACCAGGGCTGTAGCTGGAAGGTCAGGAGGTGTTAAGAGAGTTCTTTTTGTTTTTAAGTAGGTAGGCATCATAGTGTGTAAGTAGGAATGATGCGGTAGGGAGAGGAAATTGATGATTAAGTAGAAAGATGGGACACTTGCAGGAGTGGTCCTTGAGTAGGTAAGAGGGAATGGGAGCATGTACACACATGTTGGCCTCAGCTAGAGGTGGGCAGTGTGGATAGTTCAGTGGGGGAGAGCATGTCACCCAAATACTAGTGTGTTGGTAGCCTGGAGGTGGGAAAAAGTCAAGTTCTCATCTGATTGCTTCTATGTTTTCAGATAAACAAGAAGAAAGGTCTTCAGCTAAAAGTGCAAAGTGGAACAGTATTGGAAGTTTAAAGAGAAAGGTGTTTGAGGACAGCCTCAGCAAGTAGTGAGACTCTCATCAACCTAGTGAGAACCTGTTTCAAAATAAAAATAAAAAATAAGACTAGATTGTAGCTCAGAGGTAGAACGCCTCTGGAGTCAATCCCTAGTACCAAAAAATAAAAATAAGAAAGACCAAAAAAAAATAGAAGAATGTGGAAGAATGAGTTGAGTAAGGAAATGCTTTAGAATTGACAAGAAGCATCAAGTGCCCATTTGGCATTTGTGGTTACAATTTTCTTTCTTTTTTTCTTTAGCAATACCTGGGATTGAACCTAGGAGTGTCCTAGCACTGAGCTATATTCCTAGTCTTTTTTAATGTTTTTATTTTGAGAAGAATGTAGCTCAGTTGTAGAGCCTAGAGTGTGTGAGGCCCTGGGTTCGATCCCCAGCACTTGGTGGGGGCGGGGTGGGGGGGATCCATGCCAAGGCACAGAAGCAGGAGATTTTTGAGCACTATATAATCTAAAGAACACCTACAAATCACAGAGGATGAGGAAAATGGGTTCCCAGCCAGAATTCTGAATCTAGCCAGACTCTCAGACAGATGTGAGAAAAATATTAAGACATTTTACACATGAAACATTAAAATTTGATGTCCCATGCACATTTTATGAAGAAACTACTGGAGGATGTGCTCTGGCTGAACGATCTAATTAAGGGTTCTTATGCTGGGACTTCTCTCTCTACCATGTACAAATGGGGCTTTTTCCTTATCAAGGGACTCATTAGGAAGGCCCTCTTTGCTAACCCTAGAAATTACCAAAGGGATGGGATCATTTTTAATTTCCATATTTCATATTACTTCCTCTAGTGCTTGCTTAGATCAGTGTCTAGCACATAACTGCTAACTCACTAGATAAGAACTGAACTGCTATCGATAGCATCTGTGAAACACTGCTTGCACCAATTGTTTATTGAATGAATAGAAAATAATTGCAAATGAAGCTAAGGTTTATCTTAAATTTCATGGGCATTTGGAGAATGAGGAGTTAGAGTTGTGGGCTAGGTAGTGAGAAAGTGATTCATGATAGTGATGTTCTACTGAGAGCATTTTAATTACAGGCTCACAGAGATCAGTTATCTCTTTAGGTGATATTAGCCAGTTGTCAATAAACTCTTTTGGAATTTACAGATCTACAGAAGTAATAAATGTAATGCAGATGATCCCTGCCTTATGAAAACCCCAAATGCAAAACAAGATTGTGTCCTTGAACGTCTGAAAATGTGGCATTTCAGCCTATAATATGCTTGCTTGGATGCTGGTCAAGGAGACTTGCTGTAGTTCCTACAGCAAAAAGGGTATGCTTATTAAGCTTTTATGGCTTTATGTCTGCCCCAGAGGTAGAGGCCTAGCTACCTGCCTTTTCATGTGTGTCTGGGATGATAGTAAACTGGATTCTTGTTTAGTATCATGGCATTAACAGTACACAATATCTTGACAGTGTTTCACAGCTCTGGGGCTCTTCTCTAATGTTTAATATTTGGAGAAGGGAGAGTTTAATGATGAGAAAAGATACCTTGGTGTGTAATACAGCCTAAATTACTGTTTTTGCCCTAAAATTGAAGGGGGGAGGGGGCTGCAACTTGGGTACTTAAAACCGGCATCTGTGATTTTGAGCACTGGTTTGAAGAAAAGGCAGCTCATTTGGCATACTTTTGTTTTGAAGTAATTTTAGGTTCATATATAAATGAGTTGCAAATATGGTACAGAGTATTCCTGTATACCCATCATGCAGCTTCCCCTAATGTTAACATCTTATAAATATCCAGGTGCATTTATCAAATCTAAGAAGTTAATATTGGTCTAATACTTTAGTTTACTTGGTAAACTTTTGTTTACTTGGAATGTTTGTTCACTTGAAATGTGGGAAGACCACTCCCTCCCACATCACCTGCATCCAGAATTTGTTTGAATTTCCCCAGGTTTCCCACATGTTCTTTTTCTATTCCAGGATCCAGTTCCAGATTCCACATTGCATTTTGATTTAGCGTGCTTTTGGTTAGAGAATTGAGAGAAAGTAACTTGTGGATACTTTGTGAATGAAGACTTGTGTAACTGACTTTACAAAGAGCAAATTGTATGCTCACAGAAAGCTACAGAAAAAGAAGAAAATGGAAAATACAGTGTTATTACACTGGAATGTAATCAGTAGACTTCTAGATAGCATTTTCCATTTGTGGTGGTTAGCGTTTTCTGAAGTTTTTGAGCGTAGTTTGTGGAGTATCCTGTGTATGCCAGCTCATGAAGCATGTATAGCATGAGTTGCAAATTGGCAGAGTTTTAAGCATTTGTAGATAGAACATTTGGCCTCTGGTAAAAGAAGACTATCAAAAATGACTTAACTGTAGAGTTTATTGTGTCTGGAAAAAGATGTCTATCTAGAGGAAGGTAGACCAGTCCTGATATAAAGTCATCGAGGAACTAGGGCTCTTCTCTGTATGGTGCTATCTTTAGCAGGTGGCTTCTACTTTTACCATAGCTCCATGGTTACAAAATGGCTCTAGAAACTCCATTGTCATGATGTCTGTCAGGCAGGAAGGGGAAAGGAAAGGAGTATCTCTCTTAGTTGAGTTGCCCCCCGCTTTTTTTTTTAGGTAGGATTGGGGGTTGAATTCGGGGCCTTGCACATTCTAGGCAAGTGCTATACCACTGAGCTACATCCTCAGCCCCTTTTATTTAATGCTTTTTTGGATCAGGAAGTCATTTTCTAAAATAATGTTCTTATTTTAAAAACATATATAACTTGCTTTACAGTAATTTATTTAGGCAGTATACTGTACCAAAAAGAATAAAACTACACAAATTAGGATGCAGGATTTATCAAAACAAATGAAAAACTATATTTCATAGAAAAGCAAGAATATTTAGAATTTGAGTTGGCAAATCCTGTATTTCTGTTATTAATCCCCAGTGCCACAAAAACAAAACAAAGTAACTATTTTGACACAGGGTCTTACTAAATTGCCTTTCGGGCCTCTTGCCTCAGCCTGATCTTGAACTTGCAGTCCTCCTGCCTCAGCCTCCCCACCTGGGTGGGGGCTGTAGTTACAGGCTTGTCCCACCCTGCCTGGTTTCTTAAACCCTGTAGCAGTCCTCCAATGAGCTCATTTTAATCAGTGTCTGAAGTCCAGATTAATGTTGATATGACTCTTATTATCTCATTACTCCTGCTATTGATTTCCCCAACATCTTATTATGAAATATTTCAAAAGTATAGAAAAGTTGAAAGAGTTGTTCAGTGACCATTCGTGTATATCCATACCCAGATTCCATATTTAATGTATTTTTGTGTTTGCCTTATCATATATCCATCGTTATCGCCATCCTGTTTTTTAATGCTTTTCAGAGTAAATAGTAGAAATCAGTATTCTTCAATCCTAAACATTCCACAGGATTGATTTTGTATTAAGAAGAATGTTTTGTTGTGTAAATGACAAAAATTCATCTCAAAAGATTTAAGTAAAAAAAAAAAAAAGGAATGCATTGGTTTACTGGGCCGGAAAAACAGTGGGGAGAGAGACTTGTAGGGAGAGCTGAGCTTCACCCAGGGTCTTGGCCAGTGGAACTAAGATTGCTGTCAAGACAGGTAGCTTCCGTCCTGTCTCTCATTTCCACTTCTCATACCTGGCTGCATTTTTCCCTCCGAAGATGCCTTCCCTACCTTCGGGAAGGTGGCTGTTATGTCCCCAAACCACATTCTTCTTGTGCCATGACCCTAGAGGCCATCTCATCTGGTCCCAAAACAGAAGTCTGTGGAAAGGACTTCAGTTACCTGGCCTGCCCCTGGGTAAATCAGGAGGGGACACTGTGGCCAGTGGGGAGCTCGGTACTGTCCAGACTCAATGTGATTACAATACAAGTTCTCAACAGAAATTGTTATGAAATTTGACAAGCTGATTTTATACTTCACCTTGAAGGGAAAGTTCAGTAAAAGCCATGGATTTTTTATTCATTTATTTTTTGTGTGTGTTGCTGGGGATTGAATGCAGGGGCATTCTAACTCTGAACTATACCCCCAACCTTATTTTATTTTTTATTTGGAAACAAGGTCTCACTTAGTTGCTGAGAGCCTCACTAAGTTGCTAGAGCTGGCTTCAAACCTGCAGTCCTCCTGCCTCAGTCTCATGGGTCTTTGAAGTAATAATAGAAGGATTTATCCTATCAGCTATAAAAATAACCTATATACTAGAAAGTGCAAGTGCTAATATACCATAAGCTGATTTTTTAAGTGTAATATTTTTGCAAGAATAGAAATTGGATCAAATATTGACCCAATTATTAGATCGAACTCTATAGAGCAATTTAGCAGATGCTCCAAGCAGGATTCTGTATCAGAATATTAAAAGGATCAGTATGTGGTCTTGGAGCAGTCATTTAAATTGGGGGGAAAAGTTTCCTTAGATTCTTGCCTCACAAAAGTAAAACATCCCAGAGGAATAAAGACCTAATTTTAAAAACTCATATAATATGAAAACTAATATTTATTTTGTTTATAATGCTGAGTGGAGAAGGCACAAAAAGAAAATATAAAACCCTTGAGCTTAAAGGTAAAAATAGATTTAATTCTATAAAACTTTGGCATGTAAAATATACCATAAAGTCCTGAGGACTGAAGAAAATAGATGCATATGTCCAGAGTCCAACTTTTAAAATATGATAAAATATATAAATTATTTAGATAAAACCCCAAATGAGTAGAAAATGGGCAAAGAACATGTATCCATAACAAAAGAAATGTAGATGATCAATAAGCATTTGACAACTTCCCCTGATCTTTAGGGGAAATATAAATTATAACAGAATTCTCACCATTGGATTAGCACTAGTTGAAGAGTGATAACATAGTTTAAAAAGTTGTGGGGCAGCCGGGCGTGGTGGCGCACGCTTGTAATCCCAGCATTCGGGAGGCTGAGACCGGAGGATCCGGGTTCGCGGCCAGCCTCAGCTACCTAGTGAGGCACTCCGCAACTTAGTGAGACTCGGTTTCAAAATAAAGAATAAGAAAAATAGGGCTGGGGGTGTAGCTCGGAGGTAGAACGCCCCCGAGTTCAATCCCCAGTACCGCAAAAAAAAAACCAAAAACAAATAAAAAGTTGTGGGGAAACAGGGATTCTTGCATCTTGTGGGTAAAACCTACAATCCTCTTGTCTCAGCCTTCCAAGTACTGGGATTACAGGCGTGTACCACCACGCCCTGCCAAAATGTCCAATTATAATGGCCATTTAAAATAAAAGAATACAGAATAGTTGGGCGGTTTTCTTTTTTAATTTTGAATCGGGGTCTCGCTAAGTTGCAGAGGCCAGCTTCAAATTTGAGATCCTCCTATCTTGGCTTCCCAAGTCACTGGGCTCACAGCCGTACTGCGTTGCCACTGTGCCCAGGTAGTATAGCAGGGTTTTGTTTTGTTTGTTTTTTTTTTTTTTTTGGTACTGAGGATTGAACTCAGGGGCATTCTACCTCCGAGCTATACCCCCTGCCCTAGTTTTTATTCTTTATTTTGAAACAGGGTCTCACTAAGTTGCAGAGTGCCTCACTAGGTAGCTGGGGCTGGCAGGGAACCCAGATCCTCCAGTCTCAGCCTCCCAAATGCTGGGATTCCAAGCGTGCACCACCACACCTGGCAGTATAGCAGTTTAAAAATGAGGTTCAAGCCAAGCATGGTAGTGCACACTTGTAATCCCAGTATTTGGGAGGCTGAAACAGGAAAATCTCAGGTTCACGGCCATCCTCAGCAACTTCGTGAGACTCTTGTTTGAAATAAAAAATAAGATAGGCCTGGGGATATAGTTCAGAGGTAGAATGCCCTGAGTTCAGTCCTTAGTACTGCAAAAATAAATAAATAAATAAATAAATGAATAAATAGGTTCAGTTTTATGTACTAAGTTGGAAGGATTTTATAATGTTAAATGAAAAAAGCACATTGCAGAACAGTTACATTCTTTGTGATTTTTATGCAAACAACCAACTCCCCTTGAAAAACCACCCAGACTATATATTACAGAGAGATCCATACCAAACTGTTCACATCAGTTTCCTATGATGTGAGTCACAGTAACATGAGTGTAAGTATGAGGAATCATATTCTAAAACATTCAAAACATGGAGAATGCAGAGTATAAGAATATATTAGTACTTTAATTGTTTAATTTTCAAGATAAAAAGCATACATTATGGAGGAAAAACATGTAAAAAAATTTTTTTCAAGAGCCAGGCGTGTGGCACACGCTTGTAATCCCAGTACTTGGGAGGCTGAGACTGGAGGTTCTGGGTTCGCCACCAGCCTCAGCTACTTAGTGAGGCCCTCCGCAACTTAATGAAACCCTGTTTCAAAATAAAGACCAAAAATAGGGCTGAGGATGTAGCTTGGAAGTAGAATGCCCCTGGGTTCAATCTCCAGTACCGGGAAAAAAAAAAAAGAGCCAGGCGTAGTGGCGCACACTTGTATTCCCAGTACTTGGGGGGCTAAGACAGGAGAATTGCAGGTTCACAGCCAGCCCCAGCTACTTAGTGAGGCCTTCTGTAACTTAGTGAGACCCTGTTTCAAAATAAAGAATAAAAAAATTGAACTTTGGGGGTGTAGCTCGGAGGTAGAATGCCCCTGCGTTCAATCCCCAGTACCGAAAAAAAAATTCAAAATTTTTATTATTTCCAAGGAACCAGGATAATAAAATACAAACAAGAATGCCTGGTTATTAATACAACAATTGTTATAAAAGCAAGCAGCAATGAGTTAACTATTACATGTAAGAGAGAAAATGGGCAGAAATGATTGTTTAAAATTTAAAAATATTGTACCTACAGCTAACTTTATTAGTAGGAAAACTGAAATTTAACTGAAAAAGTTCAAAATCAGGGTCTCTGTTCACTCAGGTTCTGGTGCTGTTAATCTTGGGCAAACTGTGTCTGTCTAAATTTGGGAGTGTAAACCTAATGAAAATTGGAAGTAAGTTACAGGTTGGAAGTAGTGTATTTATTTATTTTATTTTTGTGGTACTGGGGATTGAACCCAGGAGCATTCTACCTCTGAGCTACATCCCCAGCCCGATTTTTTATTCTTTATTTTGAAATGGTCTCACTAAGTTGCGAAGGGCCTCACTAAGTAGCTGAGGCTAGCTGCAAATCTGCCATCCTCCCGTCTCAGCCTCCCAAGCAAGTACGGGGATTACAAATGTGTGCTACCACGCCCTGCTGAAAGCAGCATTTTTAATGTATGCTTTATTACTGGATTGGCTGAGTCTATATGTCTTCTAAAGGTGGAACTTCGTGAAGTCTTGGGCAACCATTCGCCTAACCAAGGTGTGCCAGCCATGCTCAGATAGACTTGTGAGCTTTGGGGCAGTATTATTGCTGAAATTTGGTGTATGTTTGATCGTTTCTATTAAAAAAAAAAACAACTAATTAGATACACAACAAACTCTCATAGTGGTGGCCTCTGGGATAAGGATCAATGAAGACTTTAGTTTTTCATAAAAGATGTTAAAAGTTTTCAATTGTTTGTGCTGGGAATATAGGTGATTGTGGTGTTATTATCAGAGTTTTAAATTTTTTTTAGTTAAAAGGTAAATAATTTAATAAGTGACATTTTATGTTTCAGTAACAAATAATAGGCTATGTTCTGGTTAAAAATCAAATTTGGGAAGCAAGAAAATGTACAAAGGGGTAAAAAGAAATTAGTTTTAGCCACTTGACAAGAAAATAAGAAACACTAATTAGGATATTTTACTCTGGGAAGAAGGTCTTTCTACATTTTATGTGCTCCCATTTTATTTGGCTAAGACACTTGGAAGACAAACCCTGTTTTCAGTGTTGTCTTGGCTTTCTGCAGCAGGACTGGGGGAGCTGCTTGTTTCTTGGTCACATGACATGTTCATGTTTTTGTCACTGGCTGGTTGTAAGTTTGAAAACCAAAGAGCTCTTGGTAACCTTGGCAGTCAGTCCGTATACTGTCTAGATGGATTGAGAAATGGGCCAAAGGACCAATTCGATTAAATCTTTCTAGTGCAGAGAATGACTGCCAACAGCAATCTTCTGTTAAACATAAAAAACTGGAGAGGGGCAGGTGATCATCATTTCCCAGGGAAAGAAATGCTTTTATTTATTTATTTATTTATTTATTTATTTTTATTTTTTATTTTTTGCGGTACTGGGGATTGAACTCAGGGGCATTCTACCTGCGAGCTATACCTCCAGCCCTATTTTTTATTCTTTATTTTGAAACAGGGTCTCACTAAGTTGCGGAGTGCCTCACCAGGTAGCTGAGGCTGGCCTCGAATCTGGATCCTCTGGTCTCAGCCTCCCGAATGCTGGGATTACAAGTGTGTGCCACCACACCTGGCTTGAAATGTTTTTAATTCTCTTGATTGTCTTGCTGTTTTTGTTCTGCTGCTTCTAAAGCCTTAGTTACTCCACACGACCCCTTCCTCCCAGCCCCAAATTTCACAAGTTTTTATTATATGAAAATATTCCAACCTACAGAAAATACCAGGTTTGGTGGCACATGCCTATAATCTCAGTACCTGGGAGGCTGAAACAGGATTGCAGGTTTGAGGCCAGCCTCAGCAACTTAGTGAGACCTTGTAGAAAGTGTAAAAAGGTCTAGGGGTGTAGCTCAGAGGTAGAATGCCTCTGTGTTTAATCCTCAGTACCTAATAAATGAGTGAGATTAAAAAATAAAGGGAAGGGAATGTGGCTGTGGAAGAGCCCTTGCCTAGCATAGGCTAGGCCCTGGGTTCAATCCCTAGTACTCCCCCACTAAAAGTCACTTGACACATACGAGGATTTATTTTGGGGTTCTCTGTTCTGTTCCATTGGTTTATATATCTTATTTCAGTAAATATGCCTATTTTGTGTTAATCATTATAGCTTTATAGTAAGTTTTAAAATCATAAACTGTGAAATCTCTTTTTTTTTTTCAATACTGTATTGACTGGAGTTTCTTATATGAATTTTAAAAGAGATTTTTCTATTTCTGCAAAACAAAACAAAAAAACCACCTTTGGGTTTTGATAGAGACTGCACTGAATCCAGAGATTGCCTTCAGCACTTTTCTGTTATGTGTGTGGTAATGAGGATTGAACCCAGGGACATTCTGCCTTCGAGCTACACCCCCAGCCCTTTTTAATTTTTGTTTTAAAACAGGGTCTCTCTAGGTTGCTGAGGATCTCACTACATTGCTGAGGTGGTCCTTGAACTTATGATCCTCCTGTCTCAGACTCCCAAGAAGCTTTCAGTACTTTGACAGCTTAGCAATATTGTCTTTCCATCTATGAATACAGGTTGTCTTTCCATTTTTTGGTGTCTTTTGTAATTTCTTTTAGAAATGTATGAGTGATCCAATTTCTCTAAATCCTTACCAGCATTTGGTATTGTCACTGTTTTTCATTTCAGCTATTCTAATAAATGTATAGTAATATCTCATCATAGTTTTAATTTGCATTTCTCCCATGGATAATGAAGTGGGACATGTTTTTATCTGCCATCTCTTATGTGCTTTGATAAATTGTTTTATCATGCCTTTTGCCCATTTTCTAATTGGATTGTTTGTTTGTTTGTTTCTTTTTTTTTTTTTTTTTTTTTTTTTGCGGTATTAGGGATTGAACTCAGGGGCATTCTACCTCCGAGCTATACCCCCAGCCCTATTTTTTATTCTTTATTTTGAAACCGAGTCTCACTTAGTTGCAGAGTGCCTCACTAGGTAGCTGAGGCTGGCCGCGAACCCGGATCCTCCGGTCTCAGCCTCCCGAATGCTGGGATTACAAGCGTGCGCCACCACGCCTGGCTTGTTTC
>PVLC010028728.1:0-20781 GCA_004027655.1 Graphiurus murinus
TCTTCTTCTTTTTGTGGTACTGGAGGTTGAACCCAGGGGCATTCTACTTCTGAGCTACACCCCCAAGCACTATTTTGTGTGTGTGTGTGTGTGTGTGTGTGTGTGTGTGTATGTGTGTGATACTGGGGATTGAATCAAGGGGCATTCTACCTCAGAATTACACTCCCAGCCCTATTTTTTTAAATTTTGAAACAGGGTCTCACTAAGCTGCACAGGGCATCACTAGGTGGCTGAGGCTGGCCACGAACCTGTGATCCTCCTGTCTCAGCCTCCCAAGTACTGGGATTACAAGCATGCGCCACCACGTCTGGCTTTTTATTTTGAAACAGGGTCTCACTAAGTTGAGGAGGGCCTAAGTTGCTGAGGCTGGTCTCGAACCTGCAATCCTCCGGTCTCAGCCTCCCAAGTACTAGGATTACAAGGATGTGCCACCATGCCTGGCTCTCTCCCCTCTTCTTCCCAGCATCCAATAACCACTATACTACTCTCTACTTCTGTAAGACTATATATATATTTAGCTTCCACGTGTGACACAGGTCTTTCTGTGCCTGACCTATTTCACTTAACATTGTGTGTGTGTGTGTGTGTGTGTGTGTGTGTTTTTTTTTTTTACTGGGGATTGAACCCAGGGGCATTCTACCTCCACACTACACCCCAAACCCTACAGGAATCACATCCTAGGTCACAGAAGAGTACACCACTGATATTGCCTAGTGTTCCTTGGGTGTCCCTGCCTGATCTCAGTCCATTACCCCTTAAATGGAGGGCCTCACTAAGTAGCTGAGGCTGGCCGCGAACCCGGATCCTCCTGTCTCAGCCTCCCAAGTACTGGGATTACAAGCGTGCGCCACCATACCCGGCTTGTAATACACTTATTTTGTATGTATGTGGGGGGGGAGTGAGGGGGTTACTGGGGGTTGAACCCAGGGAAGAGCTACATTCCTAGCCCTTTTTATTTTTTATTTTTGGTACTGAGAATTGAACCCAGAAGCATTCTACCTCTGAGCTACAACCCCAGCCCTATTATTATTTTTTTTAATTTGAAATAGGGTCTCTCTAGGTTGATGAGAGTCTCGCTACTTACTGAAGCTGTCCTCGAACCGATGATCCTCCTGTCTCAGCCTCCTTTTTATTTTTTTATTTTGAAACAGGGTCTCACTAGGTCGCTGAGTCTTGCTATGTTGATGAGGCTGGCCTTAAACCTGTGATCCTCCAGTCTCAGACTCACAAGTCCTGGGAGTACAGGTATTTGCCATCCCATCTGGCTGTAATACACTTATTTGACCAGCTCAGGGCGGTGCTGTTTAGACTGTTCGCTAGGAACAGTGACAGCTGCCTGTGATTTCCTGCCTTTGAGGTCTTCTTGTTCTTTACCATTATTAGCCTTGGGACTTAAAGGGCTTATTTGAGCCCCAAAGAGTGGCAGTGGTTGTGATTTTTTTTAATGGGCTGCACCTTGCGTGCCTGTTGGAAACTTCCATGTGAACACCAACCTTTTCTTCCTCTTTCTTTTCCCCAGGCAGAAACTGAGACCACTGAAGTGCTAGAGGAGGTGCAGACCCTGACAGGCAGAGGAACAGCAGATGGGTGTGCCTGTGCATAGCTCTTCAAAGCTTTATTTTTGTGGGGAACAAAGCTAAAAAGATCCTCCTGAAAAATCAGCCTCCAGGCCAGCAGTAACTCTTCCCCGAGTCTGTTTCTAGTTTTGTACTCCCCAGAGTGAAGCTCCACACCGGTCTGTGGCATTAATAGGGCCAAGTAGGAAAAATGTCTGGTTATTTCTTTGACTGATGAAAGGAAATGAAAGCAACTCTCTGTAGCCATCTCTCTGCCTAGAGATAAATAGCATTTTCTATTCTAATAACCATTTAGAAGTCCAGTCTATTCCTTTACTTAAGGATAGGCCATGAAGCAGAAATAAAGGAGCCATTTATGTTGAAACATTACTTTAAATGACTACTTAAGTTTGTTTTGGGTTTTGTTTTGGTTTTGGTACTAGAAATTGAACACAGGCATTCTACCTCCAAGCTACACCCATGGCCCTTTTTATTTTTCATTTTGAAACAGGGTCTTGCTAAGGTACCGAGGGTCTTGCTAAGTTGCTTAGGCTGGCCTTCAACCTGCGATCCTCCTGTCTCAGCCTCCCAAGGATTTGGATAACAGGCATGCACCTTAAGTATTTAGAGGATGTCTTCAGATTCTTGTTAGGTTTTTTTCATCCCTTTAAACTATATTTTCTTATTGATAATTCTGTGACACCATTAGAAGACATTAAAAAAAGACTTTGAGCTGGACATGGTGGTACATCCCTGTAATCCCAGTACTTGTGAGGCTGAGACAGGAGGATCGCAAGTTTGAGGACAGCCTCAGCAAGTAGTGAGACTGTCATCAACCTAGCAAAAACCTTTTTCAAGATCCAGATGTGGTGGTGCACACTTGTAATCCCAGTACTTGGGAGGCTGAGGCCAGAGGATCCAGTTTCATGGCCAGCCTCAGCTATTTAGTGAGGCCCTCCGCAACTTAGTGAGACCCTGTTTCAAAATAAACAATAAAAAATAGGGATAGGGTATAGGGCTCGGGGGTAGAATACTCCCGGTTCGATCCCTAGTACTGCACAAAAACCCTGTTCCAAAATAAAAAAGTTGGTCTGAGGGTGTAGTGTGGAGGAGGAATGGCTTTGGGTTCAATTCTCAGTAACACACACACACACACACACACACACACACACACACACACACACACACAATACCTATAACTTTAGGTCCCCAACACCTCAACAGATCTTTTTTTCCTCCATGGTTTTCTGCCCTGAAATCATAAAAGTATCAAATATTAGAGCTAGAAGAACTCTTGAAGGACTCTAATAGTAATAGGCCAGCTCCTGGTCACTGTGCAAGTGAGAAGTCTAGAGGCTGGAGGGGCAGCGCCATATTCAGTTCACCAGATAGTTCAAGACTATGGCTCTTGAGTCTCCATTTTGTCCTTCAGCAAAACCTTTACAGGGCTGGGCTTGGTGGCGCATGTCTGTAATCCCAGTACTTGGGAGGCTGAGACAGGAGGATCACAGGTTCATGGCCAGCCTCAGCAATTCAGTGAGGCCCTCAGCAATTTAGCAAGACCCTGTTTCCAAATAAAAAAATAAAATGGAGCTGGGGGTATAGCTCAGAGGTAGAATGCCCCTGAGTTCCATCCCCCAGTACCACAAAACAATAACTGGGGAAAGAACACAGGGACATTCTACCTCCAAGCTACACCCCCAGCCCTTTTTATTTTTGTTTTAAAACAGGGTCTTGCTAGGTTGCTGATAGTCTCACTGAATGGCTGAGGCTGGCCTTAAGCTTACAGTCCTCCTTTCCCAGCCTCCCAAGTACTAGGATTATAAGTGTGCACTACCATTCCCAGCAAAAAAAAAAAAATGAGAAGCTGCTTCATCCCCTCATACTCAGGCCCCTTGTGGTTTGCTATCGAAATTGGTGCTGCTTTGCTGGGTGCAGTGGCGCACACCTGTAATCCCAGTACTTGGGAGGCTGAGACAGGACGATCACAGGTTCAAGGCCAGTCCCAGGAATCTAGTGAGACCCTGTTTCAAAATAAAAAATACAGCTGAGTGCGGTGGCACACACTTGTAATTCTAATACTTGGAAGGCTGAGACAGGAGGATAGCAGGTTCACAGCCAGCTTCAGCAACTTAGTGAGGCTCTCAGCAAGTTAGCGAGATCCTGTTTCCAAATAAGAGATAAAACAGGTCTGAGGGTAGAGCCTGGAGGTAGAAGACCCCTGGGTTCAGTCCCTGTAAAACACACACAAATACACACACACACACACACACACACACACACACACACATGAGACTAAGGTATAGCTTGGAAGTAGAACACCCCTTGGTTCAATCCCCAGTATGAAAGAAAAGGAAAGAAATAAAATTGGTGCTGCTTCTTCCTAACATTTGGGCGCACTGCAATCTCTCCCACTTGCTGTAGGTTATGCCTAGAGCCTGGCTTACCTAGATGAACATCCCAGGTGAAGAAGCAGCTGAACCTATAGCCTGTGTACAGGATGCCATGGCTCACCCCGGATGGTTGTCTCTTCTTATCCTAAAATTCTTGGTGGGCCTAACAGATGGAAGGGTAAGGGAGGGCACATGCAGATGAGGAATCAAGAAACTTGGCTCTCTCCTAACCTGTTAAAAATCACTTCCCTTTCCTTTTTTTTTTTTTTTTTTTTTTTTTTTTTTTTGCGGTACTGGGGATGGAACCTGGGGGCATTCTATCTCCAAGCTACACCCCCAGCCCTATTTTTTAATTCTTTATTTTGAAACAGGGTCTCACTAAGTTGTGGAGGGCCTCACTAAGTAGCTGAGGCCGGCCACAAACCTGCCATCCTCCTGTCTCTCAGCCTCCCAAGTAAGTACTGGGATTACAAGTGTACGCCACCACACCCGGCCCACTTCCCCTTTCTGAACCTTCATTTCTCCATCTATGAAAAGAGGAAGGTGGCTTAGAGTAGTGGTTCTCAACCCCAGTCCATGAACTTCCAGAAATTGTGTGTAAAGCTGTATGTAGGAGTTGATGTGTATAGTTTCCTCAGACAGCACACAGAGCTTTCATCAGGTCCTCAAAGCAGTTCTGTTATGGACTAAATTGCCTCCCCATCCCTCTGAATTCATATGCTGAAACCTGCAACTGTGACTGTATTTTAAGGCAAGGCCTAAGCCGGGCATGGTGGCACATGCTTGTAATCCCAGTACTTGGGAGGCTGATACAGGAGGATTGCAGGTTCGAGGACAGCTTCAGCAAGTAGTAATTTAGGGAAACCCTGGGGTTTTTTTTGTTTTTGTTTTTGTGTTTTGTGGTACTGAGAACTGAACCCAGGGGCATTCTACCTCCAAGCTACACCCCCAGCCCTATTTTATTTTTATTTTTGAAACAGGGTCTCGAGCCAGGTATGGTGGTGCATGCTTGTAATCCTAGAACTTGGGAAGCTGAGACAGGATGATCACAGGTTCGTGGCCAGCCTCAGCAACTTAGTGAGGCTTTCAGTAACTTAGTGAGACCCTATTTCAAAATAAAAAATAAAATAGGACTGGGGGTGTAGCTTGGAGGTAGAATGATGCCCCTGGGCTCAATCCCCAGTAACACACACACACACACACACACACACACACACACACACACACACACACAACCAGGGCCTTTGGGGAGGTAATGAAAAAATAAGAAAATAAGGGCAAGGCCCTAATGTAATAGGACTGGAGTTCTTAGAGAAAGAGATGCCAGCCAGAAGTGGTTGATGCACACCTTTAATCCCAAGTACTTGGGAGGCTGAGACAGGAGGATCAAAGGGTCAAGGCCAGCCTCAGCAACTTAGTAACTGTTTGATGCCCCTGAGTTCAATCCTCAGTAACACACACACACACACACACACACACACACACACACACACACACACACACACAACCAGGGCCTTTGGGGAGGTAATAAAGAAAAAATAAGAAAATAAGGGAAAAATAAGAAAATAAGTACCAAAAAAGAAAAAAAAGGCTTAAAAAATAGACAGCAGAGCACTCTCTCCATGTTAGGCTGCAGAGTGAAGCCAGCCAGCCACAAGTCTGGAAGAAGGCCCTCAGCAGGAACCTAATTTGCTAACATTTTGATCTTGGACCTCCAGCCTTCAGAGCTGTAAGTAAATTAATTTCTGTTGTCATCCAGCCTGTTCTGGCAGCCAGAGTAGACTAATAGAGACCTTATAATCTGAACAAAATTCAGAAGTACAGGACCGACTGGGCCCCAGAAACCAAGCTTTGATATTCATGTTTTACTGCAATATATCTCTGGATATTTTGCAAATGAATTTTTAGCCTTTTGTATACATATTTGACATAGTTGTGATTATAATGTGTATACAGAGCTGTTTTCCTTGTTCTGCTCAGAATTGCAGAGCATATTTCCTATCACCACATACTGTGTTTTCTACTACAGTCATGTGTCACTTTATGACAGGGCTACATTCTGACGAATGTGTTTTTAGGCAATTTTGTCATTGTACAAACATCATACAATATACTTACACAAACTGAGATGGCTACAGCATCATTAGGTAATATGGTTTTATGGGACCTCCATTATAGGGTGATAATCTCTCCTAGAAATAAATTGTTATAGGGCACTTATCTCTTCCTTGAGTCTTACTTTTTCCAACAGAAAGATTTCCAATGGAAAGCACAAATAGGGGAGCATAAGAGATTTATTTAGAGCCAGGCATGGTGATACATGCCTGTAACCCCAGTACTTGGGAGGCTGAGACAGGAGGATCACAGGTTCTAGGACAGCCTCAGCAACATAGCAAGACTCTCAGCAACCTAGAGACCCTGTTTCAAAAACAAAAAAAATTTAGCAGCCAGGCGTGGTGGCGCACGCTTGTAATTCCAGTACTTGGGAGGCTGAGATTGTAGGGTCCAGGTTCGCGGCTAGCCTCAGCTACTTAGTGAGGCTCTCCACAACTTAGTGAGACCCTGTTTCAAAATAAAGACTAAAATATAGGGCTGGGGATGTAGCTCGGAGGTAGAATGCCCCTGGGTTCAGTCCCCAGTACCAAAAAAAGAAAAAGAAAAAAAAACCAAAAACAAAAAAATTTTAAAGGGCTGGGGTGTAACTCGGAGGAAGAATGTCCCTGGGTTCAATTCCCAGTACCACAAAAAAGTTTATTTAGAGAAGTAGGGCTGCAGGTTAAGAGAAGGTCATGTAAAAGGGTCGGGAAAGGATACTTACTGGCAGGCATGAAAGGAACAGTGTGTTCCAAAGACACAATTTGCAACAGGTTGCTTTCTGGAGTGGAAAAAAACAGCCCACAAGTCTTCCACCTGGCAAGCTTTATTCAGTCTGGAAACTTTCCCCCTCATGCATATGCATTTAGAGAGGTCACTATCTCACTTCTCCTGGTTCTAGCCGTATTGGAAACTTTTCCAGCCAAAGCCCCCCGTGGAGTATGCGTGTAGTAAGTTTAGCCTTCTGCTAGCCCTGGGTTTCTCTAACTGCAGCTAGGTGGGGAGTCCACTATTTCCATTCAGGAGGGCCTAATTAACTTGCACTCTGGTCTGTCCCAATCTTGCCCCGACCTGCTTTTTTTTTTTTTTTTTTTTTTTTTTTTTTGCAGTACTGGGGATTGAACCCAGGGGCATTCTACCTCCGAGCTACATCCCCAGCCCTATGTTTTATTCTTTATTTTGAAACAGGATCGCACTAAGTTGTGGAGAGCCTCACTAGGTAGTTGAGACTGGCTGCAAACCTGGGTCCTCCGGTCTCAGCCTCCCAAATGCTGGGATTATAAGCGTGCACCACCACACCCAGCTTATTCTTTATTTTGAAACAGGGTCTCACTAAGTTGCGGAGGGCCTCACCAAGTAGCTGAGGCTGACCACGAACCTGGGTCCTCCTGTCTCAGCCTCCCAAGTACTGGGATTACAAGCCTGTGCCACCACGCCTGGCTTCTCAGCCCTATTTTATATTTTATTTTGTGTTTTTTTTTTTTCTTTTTTTGGTGGTGGTACCTAGGCGCATTCTACCTCCGAGCTATACCTCCAGCCCTTTTTATTTTTTGTTTTGAAACAGGGTCTCACTAAGTTGTTGAAGCTGGCCTCAAACCTGCTGAGTGAGATAATTAAAGCTGGTGTGATATAGCCAGGAATGGTGGTGCACACCTGTAATCCCAGTACTTGGGAGGTTGAGACAGGAGGTTCTCAGGTTCATGGCAAGCCTTAGCAACTTAGCAAAATAAAGAATAAAAAAATAGGACTGAGGGTGTAGCTTGGAGGTAGAATGCCCCTGGGTTCAATCCTCAGTACCACACACACACACACACACACACACACACACACACACATACACACACACACACACACACACACAAATAGGGCTGAGGATATAGCGGCCAGCCTCAGCAACTTTGTGAAACCCTCCGTAACTTAGACCCTGTTTTCAAATAAAAAATAAAATAGGGCTGAGGGTGTAGCTCAGAGGTTGAATGACCCTGGGGGTTCAATCCCCAGTGCCATACACACACACACACACACACACACACACACACACACAGAGAAAACAAACCTTCTTTATTGGGGTACAGGGTGTCAGAAAGTCCTAGGAGGCAAGACAGACTAGGAGGAGAGAGATAATAACATCTTCCCACATGGGAATCCAGGCCCTACTACTTATTTGCTATGTGATCCTTTCCAAGTCTCACTTTCCTCTCCTGCATATAATAATCCCTGTTCACAGCAGCATTAGTCACAGCGGCCAGAAAGTGGAATGAAATCAAGTGTCCATTGATGGATGAATGAATAAATAAAATATGCATATTGCTGGGTGTGTGCCTCAGTGGTAGAGGCTGGCCTAGCATATGTGAGGCCCTGGGTTCCATCCCCAGCACTGCAAAACCAAGACAAACGAAAAAAAAAGTTCATATCCCTAAAAGGGAACACTATTCAGCATTAAACCAGAAAGAAATTCTGCTCATGCTACAACATAGATTAACCTGGAGAACATGATACTAAGTGAAATAAACCAGACATGTAAGGACAGATATTGTATGATTCTGCCTGTATGAAGTTCCCAGAAGAGTCAAATTCAAAGATAAAGAAAGTACAGTGGTGGTTGGCGGAGGTGGAGGCGGGAGGACATTAATGAGAGTTAGTGTTTAGTGGGTGCAGACTTTCAGTTTTGCAAGAGGAAAAGAATTCTAGAGGTGGATGGTGGTGGTTACATAGCAGCGAGTGTTCTTACTGTGACTGAACTGAATACTTCAAAATGGCTAAGATTGTCAACTTTAAGTTATATGTGTTTCACCACAACTCATGAAATCGCACACTGGGTGCCAAAGTAAAAAACACTTACATTAAAATAAATGTCTGGAGGAGGGCGTGGTGGCACACACCTGTAATCCCAGTACTTGGGAGGCTGAGATCAAAGGATCGTAGGTTCAAGGCCAGCCTCAGCAACTTAGTAGTGAGACCCTGTTTCAAAATAAGAAGAAGAAGAAGAAAAAAAAAGGACTGGGGGATGTAGCTCAGAAGTAAAATATCCCTGGGTTCAAAACCCAGTACTACAAAAAATAAAAAAAATTAATGAGTGTATCAGAATTAAATTGCTTTTGCTAGCAGATCTTTTTGGGTACAGTCTATCTTTATTATGTTAGTTATCCCTCTCAGACTTAATTATCTGCATATTTGGTCAGCATGTCTGCTAAAGTCTTTAGCCAAATAAATGATAAAAATATACTGGATAGGAGCCAGGAGCAGTGGCACATGCCTGGAATCACAATACTTGAGAGGCTGAGACAGGAAGATCTCAGGTTCGAGGCCAGCTTCAGCAACTTAGCGAGACTCTGTTTAAAAATTTTAAAAGAAAATTTTAAGGGCTAGAAGTGTAGCTCAGAGGTAAATGCCCCTAGTTCAATCCCCAGTACCAAATAAAATTTAAAAATAAAAAATAAATGAAATAAATGTCTGGATTAAATGACTCTAAACAAAGTCTAATTCAGGTTGATATTCTTTGCCCGACTTGATAATTGTGGCTGAGACTAAGACAACATTTAATAGTGTATTCTTCCTGATATTTATAATATTCCAAATAATCCAGAATTTTAAAGTTTACAAAAAGCAATTTCAAAGCCATGATCCCATGTTATCCTTTTCATAAACTGAAATGGTTTGATTTGGGACTTTGAGGTTAAATGTGATATTCTACATGTGCAGAATACATTGCCTATGCCGAGAGTGATGGCGCACAACTGTAATTACAGAACCTGGGAGGCTGAGACAGGAGGATCGAAGGTTCAAGGTCGGTCTCAGCAATTTAAGGAGACTCTCAGCAATTTAACAAGACCCTGTTTCAAAATAAAAAGTAAAAAGGGCTGGAGTTATAGCTCAGAGGTAGAATGCCCCAGGTTCAATTCCCAGTAACACACACACACACACACACACACACACACACACACACACACACAAATACATTGCCTGTCATTAAATATATCTTTCATTGCCTGTCTTTAACCAGAAATGGTTAAAATGGTGTTTCATGTCATGTATATTTTACCACAATAAAAAAATGAGAAAAAAATGTCTGCTTGGTTTTCTGCCCCAGGCAGCTGAGAGACTTGGGGAGATAGTGAGTGGAAAAGCCCTGGGTATGACTCAGTAGAGAACGGAAGGAGCACAATAGTCACCCTTATCCTTGGTTTTTCTTTCCACAATTACTGTTACACATGGTCAGCTCTGGCTTGAAAATATTTCATGGAAAATTCCAGAGCCAGGTATGGTGGTGCACACTTGTAATCCCAGTACTTGGGAGGTGGATATAGGAGGATTGCAGGTTCGAGGCCAGCCTCAGCTACTTAGTGAGGCCCTCAGCAACTTAGCAAGACTCTGTTTCAAAATTAAAAATTAAAAAGCTGGTGGTGTACCTCAGAGGCAGAATACCCCTGGTTTCAATCCCTAGTACCAAAAAGAGGAGGGGGGAAAGGGGGGAGGGGGGAGGAAGGAAGGAAGGAAGGAAATCTTATACACTTTCGTTTGTTTGTTTGTTTGTTTGTTTGTTTGTTAGGTACTGGGGAATGAACGCAGGGGCATTCTACCTTCGAGTTGCAGAGGGCCTTACAAAGTTGCTGAATCTGGCTGAAAACCTGTGATGCTCCTGTCTCAGCCTCCCAACTACTAGGATTACAAATGTGTGCCACCATGCCTGGCTTCTGGTTGGTTTGTTTGTTTTGGTACTAGAGATTGAACCCAGAAGCATTCTACCTCCAAGCTACATCCCCAGACCGATTTTATTTCTGATTTGGAAATAGGCTCTCACAAAGTTTCTGAGAGCCTTGCTAAGTTGCTGAGGCTGGCTTTGAACCTGTAATCCTCCTGCCTCAGCCTCTCAAGTGCTGGGATTACAAGCGTGCATCACCATGCCCAGCTCTGTTGTTTTTTTTAAGCAAAGCCCTTGGTCTGGGCCTAGGGGTCACCATCCTCTCCTCTCTTCTGTCCCAGGAGGACAAGGACAGTCCTGTCATGACTGCTGAGGCCAGAGATGGGGGGTCTGCAGCGACTCTCTGCTGGATCTCTATAACAGAAATTACCCTTTAGGATGGGCCAAATGGTTTCAGTGCCAAAGTATTAAATGTACACATCAGCTTCAAGCTAGCTGTTATGAGGCCTTGTAACTAAAGATTGACTTTTGAGGTTGGCAGATCCAAAAAAAGAATACACCTGTTCTGCTTTTCTCCTTTATCTGTGAGGGCTACGAACCAAGAACCCCATTAGAGGCCTGAAACTACAGATAGTGCTAGACTATGATTTCTCCTATACATACCTACTTATGATAAGATTTAAATTTTCTGTGGTACTGGGGGTTGAACCCAGGGGTGCTCTATCACTGAGCCAAACCCTCAGCCTTTTTCATCTTTTTTTTATCTTTTTTTGGTGCTGGAGATCAAACCGAGGGGCATCCTATCTCCGAGCTCTACCCCATCCCTTTTTATCTTTTATTTTGAAATAGGGTCTCACTAAGTTGCTGAGAGTAGCCGTGAATCTGTGATTTTCTGGCTCCATCTTTCCTCTTACAGACAACTCGTGGCAGCTCTCTGCTCTTTCCTTCCATCCTCGGATGACCTGTCCCTGTAATTGCCACCTGGAGACTGAGGCTGTGGAACCTGGTGACTCTATGACATGTTTCTCCTTACGCTTTTGTCTGCATCTCTTGCTTGCTGAGCACCTTCTCCCCCACAGCAGTGTTCCTGGCTCTTTCACATTCATTATTATCTCACTGAGAAGGTCAAGAGGGTTAATTATCGAGTCAACATTATGAACCTTGTTACTGCTCTTAAAGATAATATGCATTAACAGCTGTTTTGAAACCCCATTGCCTCCATGCTATTATCTAGTGGTTCTCCACTCTTGATGTGCATTACAATTACCTGGAGAGCTCTTGAAAGCCACCCAAGCCCAGACATCCTCCGAGCCTAATTACATGAGAAGCGCAGTATAGTCATTACTCTCCATCAGGCATAATTACCTCTCCATGTCTTTGTACTCTGTGGTTCCCAATCCTTGACACACAAAAAGAATCAGTAAGAGAGCTTGGTCAATATCTAGCCCTCATTCCCACCCTGCTGCAGGCCCCACAATTGTAGGATTCTTTTAAATTTTCATGAAGTTGTTTCTTCTCATACTCTATTCCCATCCCCACCTCCATTCTTTCTATAAACCCGTTTTCCTCAAGTCTCCATTTCTCAAAATATATCCTGTAGTGACGCAGGCGTGGTGGCTCACACTGGTAATCCCAGTACTTGGGAGACTGAGACAGGAGTAGTGCAGGTTTATGGCCAGCCTCAGCAATTTAGCAAGACTCTCAGCAATTTAGTGAGACCCTGTTTCAAAATAAAAGATATAAAAAGGGCTGGGGGTATAACTTGGAATTAGAACACCTCTGGCTTTGATCTCATTACTAAATTTTTTAAAAATATTCTATAGTAAAAGGAATTGTGGAAAATTGAGGAGTTAGCAACGATGGTTGGCTGATAATGGCTTCCAAACATATATTCAGTTCTAAAACCTAGTACCTGTGTGTGTTACTTTATTTGGAAAAAATCTCTTTTGTGTGTGTAATGTATGGTACTGGGGATTGAACACAGAGGCATTCTTCCTCCGAGCTACACCCCCAGCCCTATTTTATTTTTTATTTTGATACAGGGTCTAAGTTATGGAGGGCTTCACGAGGTTGCTGAGGCTGGCCAACAACCTGTGATCCTCCTGTCTCAGTCTCCCAAATACTGAGATTATAAGCATGCTCCACCATGCCTGGCTTGGAAAAAATATCTTTATGAGCTGGGGGCTGTGACGCACATCTATAATTCCAGTACTTGGGAGGCTGATATAGGAGGATCACTGGTTCAAGGCCAGCCTCAGCAACTTAGTGAGATCCTATTTTTTTGTTTGTTTGTTTTGGGGGGAGTATTTTGGTGATACTAGAGGTTCAACCCAGGGGCATTCTACCTCCAAGCTACACCCCAGCCTTTTTTATTTTTATTTTTACCTTTTGGAAATAGAATCTCACTAGTTGCCAAGAGTCTTGCTACATTGCTGAGACTGCTTTGAACCTGTGATGCTCCTGTCTCAGCCTCCCAAGTATTGGGATTACAGGTGTGTGCCACCATGCCCCACTCCTGTTTCCAAATAAAAAATAAAATATGTCTGGGTGTGTAGCTTGGAGGTAGAATGTCCCTGGGTTCAATCCCCACCACCACAAAAATAAATAAATAATTTTTTTTCTTTTAAAAAATTTTTTTATAATAATTGGTGCATTGTAATCGAACATCTTTGTTAGGTACAAGCTTATAAAGGCATACATGCACACATTTCTCATTTAACCCTTCCCCAATTCCCACCCCACTCCCTCGCCCTCCCTCCTTCTCAAGTTCAGTTTAGTGATTGACTTTGATATATTTGTGAAAGTACATCATGTGCATTAGGGTGCCCTCCCCCCCATCCATCCCCTTCAGTTAAGTCAACTTCTTTGCTTATCGAGGGTCTCTCCTTTTTCATCTGGAGTCCCTCTTATGCCCCATCTTCTCCCTAGCATCCAAATATTAGGGAGAACATATGCTTCTTTACTCTTTGTGACTGACTAATCTCACTTAACATAATGTTTTCCAGTTGCATCCATTTCCCTGAAAATAACATGGTTTTGTTCTTATTTATGGCTGAGTAAAATTCCATTGTGTACATATCCCATAGTTTTGTAATCCATTCATCTGTCGATGGACATCTTGGCTGTTTCCATAGTTTGGCAATTGTGTTTGGCAATTTCCATAGTTTGGCAATTAATTAATTAAAAAGAAAAGGTCTGGGAGTGTAGCTCAGAGATAGAATGCCATTAGGTTCAATCCCCAGTAACACACACACACACACACACACACACACACACACACACACACAGATCTTTATGGATGTAATTAAGTTAAAGATTTTGCGGTGAGGAGACTCTCCTAGATTAACTGGGTGGGCGTTAAATGCCATCTCAAATGTCCTTGTAACAGAGAGACTGGACAGTCGTGAAGATGGAGGCAGACAGTGGAGTGACGCAGCCAAGCGCTACACCAAGCAGAAACCGATTCTCCTCTAGAACCTCAGGAGGAAGTAGGGCCCTGCTGGCACCTCCATTTTTGGACTGTGAGAATAAATTTCTGTTATGTGAAGCTGCCATGTTTGTGGAAATTTGTCATGGCAAACCTAAGAAAGCTAATGGCGACCAGAGGAGTTTGGTAATTCTGTCCCTGTAAAAGTGCTTCCCAGAACATACCTACCCCAGGTCCTGTGCTATGCACGAAAGAGAGCTGCATCACAACTTATATTTATGCCATGCATTTACCCTTCCTACTATTCCTTTATTTTCCTTTTCTTTCTTTTTTATGTTTGTTTTATTGTTGTTATTTTCTTTTCTTTTCTTTTCTTTGGTACTGGATATTGAACCCAGGACCATTTTATCTCTGAGTTGGTCCACACTTCTGCCCCCAGCCCTTTTCTTTTTTCTTTTTTTTTTTTTTTTGCGGGACTAGGGATTGAACTCAGGGGCATTCTACCTCCGAGCTATACCCCCAGTCCTATTTTTTATTCTTTATTTTGAAACAGGGTCTCCCTAAGTTGCGGAGTGCCTCACTAGGTAGCTGAGGCTGGCTGCGAACCGGGATCCTCCGGTCTCAGCCTCCTGAATGCTGGGATTACAAGCGTGTACCACCATGCCCGGCCTTTTCTTTTTAATTAATGAATTAATTTTATTAATTTTATTTTTATTTTTTAATTTGAAATAGGGGCTCACTGAGTTGACAAGGCTGGTCTCGAACCTGCAATTCTCCTATCTCAGCCTCCTAAATACTGGGATTACTGGCATGTGCTACCACACCCAATTTATTCATTGATTTTCAAACTTGTTCTGTTGAATTTTTATTTTTTATTTATGTATTTATTTATTTATGTATTTATTTATTTATTTATTTATTTATTTATTTATTTTTTGCAGTACTGGGGATGGAACCTGGGGACATTCTACCTCCGAGCTATAGCCCCAGCCCTATTTTTTATTCTTTATTTTGAAACCAGGTCTCACTAAGTTGCGGAGTGCCTCACTAGGTAGCTGAGGCTCGCCTTGAACCCGGATCCTCCGGTCTCAGCCTCCCGAATGCTGGGATTACAAGCGTGCGCCACCAGTCCCAGCTCTGTTGAATTTTTAAATAAACAAATTATTCAAGGCACTAGAGATATAGGAATAAAAAAAAAATCATCAATGAGGATGTAGTTCATTGGACAGTGGTACTTAGCATGTGTAAGGCCCTGGGTTCTATCCCTAGCACTGTAAAAACAAAACCAATACTGTATCTCTTATGGAAAGTATATTTGAATGGAGTAACCAGTCAATAAATTAGTAAGCACATAAACAGCAAGTGGCGATGAATGCTATGAAGAATATAAAAAGAGCCTGGTGCAGTGTGCGCGCCTATAATCCTAGTACTTAGGAGGCTGAGACAGGAGGATAAGTGGTTTGAGTCTAGCCTTAACAGGACCCTGTTTTTTTTTTGTTTTGTTTTTTTTTTTTTTTTGGTAGTGGGGATGAAACCCAGAGGCATTCTACCTCCATGTTGTTATACCCCCAACCCAATTTTATTTCTTATTTTGAAACAGGATCTCACTAAGTTGTGGAGAGCCTCTAATTGGAAGGGGGACCTTGGCCATGGCACCCTGCATGGGACATACGGACAGAGCCCCAAGGCCCAAGCCATGCTGTTGGGACTGTGGGAAATTAGTTTTGGCTTGTTGAGGAATTTTCTAGAAAGTCAGAGATTTCAAGCAGGCAGAATCCAGACCAGAGTCAGGCCCACTCTTCTTGTGCAGGGTCCTGGGAGGACAGCTTAAAGCACCAGAGCTACTGGGTACTTCGCAGTGGAATGACCTAGGAAGGAAGACTGCTCAGTGAAGGAAGACTGGCTTTGAACTTGTGATGCTCCTGTCTCAGCCTCCCAAGTACTGATATTACAAGCCTGCACCACCACACCCGGCAACAAGACCCTGTTTCAAAATAAAAAATAAAATAGGGGTAGGGGCATATCTCAGAGGTAGAACAATCCCCAGTACCAAAATAAGAAAAGAGTATTAAACAGGGTAAATGGATAGAGAGGGTTTGGGAACAGGGCAGATAGAGTGCATGATCAGAGAAGGCCGGGCTTTTCACTAGGTGATTAACCTAAATTAATCTCATGAAATCCTCTCAGCCATTTAATCCTTGTCATATAAGGTAGGTATCATCCCCACTTTGCAAATGCAAATCTAATCATAATTACAGAACTACTTTTTTGCTGTTGTTTTTGTAGTACTGGGGATTGAATTTTGGGGTGTCCTACCACTGAACTACATCCCCAACCTTTTTTGTTTTTTATTTTGAGATAAGGTCCTGCTAAGTTGCCTAGGCTGGCCTCAAACCTGCAATCCTCCTGCCTCAGCCTTCCAAGTTGTTGGGATTACAAGTGTGCCCCACCATGCCTGGCTGATCACACTGTTAAGTGACCAATATGGAACTGAAACCTAGGCCTGACACCAAACCAAACCCATTTACCACTACGTGCTTCATGGTTTCTGTACCCAGTTGGCCTCCCATTGAAATCCCTCAGAGTCTGCCTTAGCCCTTCTATGCGTGTTCACTGATTCCCAGTAGAACTGAAGGTTCAGAGAAGCTAGTGGCAGGTCAGATGGCAAATACTTGTCTAGCCAGAGACTTACTTGCTCTGCAGAATTGCTGCAATCAATTTCTGTTTTAAATTTTATACTGGGGATTGAACCCAGGGGCATTCTACCTCCAAGATGTATTGTCAACCCTATTTAATTTTTATTTTGAAAAAGGGTTGTGCTAAGTTGCTAAGGCTGTCCTCCAGCCTGCAATCCTCCTATCTCAGCCTCCCAAGTACTGAGTTTGTGATGGGGCGCGCTTTGTTCCCACAAGAAGATTTCAGGTTCTTGATATTGTGAAAAAAAAGAATTTTAAACACATATCATTCACAACATCTGGCAGGTTTAATTTAAGGAAAACTGGGAAGGAAAAACTGGGATGCAGAAAAAAGGAAAGGGAGACAGGGGTCCCCCAACCACCAAGTCCTAGGGCATGTTCCCGAGCAAGAGAGGGAACACGTGGAAGTCCAGGGGAATATAAGAGAGGGCGGGGTCCTCTTCTCCAGCCCCTCTCTCTCTCTCAGATAGGTGGGATTCAGGTGGGGGGCAGGTCACAGAAAAGTTGGCTCCTCCTCTTTGCAGGTGTGGGCTGGGCTCTTCCGGAGTTTGGCCTAACACTCTCCAGATTTTTTAAAAGGCTGTATTAAAACTATATTTTTATGAATTCTCCCGATACCTCCTTCTACCTAACATTTTACTTCCTAAGCTACCTTATCAAGTTTATAGGCGTGTGCCACCACACCCATCGTTTCAACCTATTTCTCTGTTCGCAGGGTAGGGTACTGGAGCTTCCTGCTTCCTTCCCTGGGTCTCCTCACCTCTCCTTTCTGACCAGCCCCTCACCTGGAGCCCTAAGGCGGAGACTCAGAGTCCAACTGATGAGGTAGAATAGAAGGAATAAAAATTTAGGCAGAAGCTGGGCGTGGTGGTGCACGCTTGTAATTCCAGCATTTGGGAGGCTGAGACCGGAGGATCCAGGTTCGAGCCCAGCCTCAGCTACCTAGTGAGGCCCTCCACAACTTAGTGAGACCCTGTTTCAAAATAAAGAATAAAAAATAGGGCTGGGGGTGTAGCTCAGAGGTAGAATGCCCCTGAGTTCAATCCCCAGTACCGCAAAAAAAAAAAAAAAAAAATTAGGCAGAAAGGAGATGGACTGGGAAGGAAAGGAAAATGGCTTTGTTTCAACAGAGCTTGCTCATCCTAAAAAGAAAGGCCTATTCACAATGGGCTGACTCCAATTTTTCAGCTTCATTGGCCTCTCAAAAGGAAGCCACTCACATCTATTGAAAGAAAGACCCTACATGCCAGACTTCCTGTCTCCACATCCTACTTAGGCTTTTTTTTTCACCTTTTTTTTTTAGACCCCAAGGGCGGAGGACCAATATCCCATGCTATCCCAGGTTCCCTATTCCCAGCCCTGAATCCCAAAAGCCAGCCACTCTGGAGGTGTGGTATAAAAGGAGAAGAGACCACGATCTCTCTCTTTCGCCGCCATCGCTCTCTGCCCAGTGCTCTCGTTCCCAGCTGCGATCCTGGAGACTCCTGAGGTGACCTGTGCCCTTTCCCCTGTGTACCTGTGCCTTTCCTTAAAATAAAACTTCTGCCTTTGTCCCTATCTGGCATGTGTTGAAATTCTTTTCACCTAACTATAAACCTGTGAGCCTCCTATCTCAGCCTTCCTCTCAGGAGGATTTTGTTTTGTTTTGTTTTGTTTTTGCGGTACTGGGGAATGAACTCAGGGGCATTCTACCTTCGAGCTATACCCCCAGTCCTATTTTTTCTTTATTTTGAAACCGAGTCTCACTAAGTTGCGGAGGGCCTCACTAGGTAGCTAAGGCTGGCCTCGAACCCCGATCCTCCAGTCTCAGCCTCCCAAATGCTGGGATTACAAGTGTGCGCCACCACGCCCAGCTTTCTCAGGAGGTTTTTAATCTTGTCAGCACTCAGGAGGCTAGACTCTGTTGACTCTCAGGAATGTTGGAATTTAGTTAGCACTTTTGCCTCTCAGGAAATTAGGTCTTTCCACTGTGGCCATCTGGTCCTATCTGCCTATTATCTTTCTGATGAGGTAGCTTAGAAGTGAAAAGGATAGGTAGAA
Source organism: Graphiurus murinus (assembly GCA_004027655.1). Classification (NCBI taxonomy): domain Eukaryota; kingdom Metazoa; phylum Chordata; class Mammalia; order Rodentia; family Gliridae; genus Graphiurus; species Graphiurus murinus. The sequence continues at coordinate 18,849 of PVLC010028728.1, forward strand.
AAGAGGTATTTGGAAAATTCATAGAAATATAGTTTTTAGCCTTTTTAAAAAATCTGGAAGAGTGTGAATTCAAAAGTCCACCCCGTGGAAATTTTGGTTCGGCCCAAGAGAAACGTATAGCCCAGCCCACCGCCCACCGGAGACATAACCGCACACACCTGGAAAGAGGAGGAGCCAAATCTCACCTGGAGCTCAACCTATGGAATGCTTGGAACCTGAGAGTGAGGGGCTGGAATTAAGGACCCCGCCCTCTCATATACCCCTTGGATGTTCCACGTGTTCTCTCTTGGACTCTTGCCCGGGACCGGGGAGCATGCCCTAAGAATCGGTGGTCGGGATTTTCTTTCTGTACTCCCCGTCTTTTCCTACACCCCAGTTTTCCTCTCCCTGACCTTTTCCTAAAGAATAAACCTGCCAGATGTTGTGATTGATAAGTGTAGAAATTCTTTTCTCCACAAATATCAAGAACCTGGACTTTTATTACTTTATTTTTTGGGGGGTCCAGTCCGCACCCCATCACATTTTTACCTATTCACTAAGTTAGCTCCCACTATCCTCAAACATCTGATCCTCCTGTGTTAGCCTCCCAAGTCCAGGGACTACAAGTTTGCCCACCACCTCGCCCAATGGTAATTTGTATTTTGGAAGAGTGATAGCAGTAACAGGACCAGTTCTTTTGTGAGAGAGTAAAGATTCCTTGTCAAGTAAACTGGAGCTTTTTTGTTGTTGTTGTTGTTGTTTGTTTGTTTTGTGGCACTGGGGATTAAACCCAGGGGCATTCTACCTCCAAGCTACATCCCCAGCCCTATTTTTATTTTTATTTTATTTTATTTTTTTAATTTTTTTTTATTGTAATAGTTCGTGCTTTGTATATATAAATTTTGTTTTATTTTGAAACACAGGCTTGTTAGGTTGATGAGAGTCTCAATACTTTTTGAGGCTGTTCTCAAACTTGCGATCCTCCTGTCTCCGCCTCTCAAGTACTGGGATTATAGGCATATGCCACTGCACCCAGCTAAAAAAGCTAGAGTTTAATGAAGCTAGACAGATTCCTTTTATTGAAGTAGGACTTCCCAGGCCTGGCAAGAGGACCAGAGGGCAAGTCGATGGACCACCTTGAAGCCATTCCCATGGTGAAGATGGATGGAGACCCGCCAAAGGCTGAGGTGGCTGGGGGGCAGGGTCAGTCCTGTGGACTTGGTTCTAAATCACCTTCTCTCTCCCCTCCCTGCCACCCCTGCTTCAACTAACACTCCCATCTCCCCCCCCCAAAATGGTCTCCCTCCACCTACCCACTCCCAAATCATCTTTCTTGTTCCACACTTGCTTTCCCTACCCCCAACCCTACACCAACACATTACCCTGTACCTCTCAAGTGCTTCTCTAGCTAGATCACAGGCTACAGTAATGAGAAAGACCACTATTCACTAGCAAGTATGCTAAAAATTAATCTGAGTTCCAGGGGGGTGGGGTTGCCCTAAGCCATCTTCCAAAAAAGAAATCTTGAATTTTTAAAAATACCCCTTGCTTTTTTTTTTAACCTTCTTTTATAGAACTAGACAGGCTCAGCTTTGAGTTTTACCACACTGTTGGTTTCCTTGGTAACCACCTCCAGTTCCTGACTCCTAGGCCTCTTGTCCTCAATCTTCGTGCTAGCACCCAGCTGCAGAATGCCTAAGGAGCTCCAGGAAAGGCCCTGCCTCACTCGGGTTGCGCCAGCCCCTGCACCGCTCCCCCCCAGGCCCGGTTGAGGGTGCCTGATCCCCAGGCCCAGCCAAGGGTCAGCCTCCTGTGTTCTCTATTTCTCCTAAATTCGCATAATGGCCTTTCTTCCTTCCTTCCTCCTTTCCCTCCTTCCTACCCTCCCCCGCTGCCGCCGCCACCTCCTCCTCCTCCTCCTCCTCCTCCTCCTCCTCCTCCTCCTCCTCCTCCT
>PVLC010028729.1:0-20782 GCA_004027655.1 Graphiurus murinus
TGGTGCGGTTCTCTATGGCTCCTCTGACCTGTGCTGGGGATGTGTGATCAAGGTGTTGGGCATCAGGAGTCATGATGTTCTGAGCACCGGAGGACAACCTGGAACTGAGAAGCCAGCCAAGGGGATGAGTGTCACACTCTGGGCTAAAGGAGTCCTTGTATCTGTGGAGGACATATTTTCTCACTACTAACTACTAAGGCTCATTTTTGGAGCCTCTGGGGGTGGTTGTCTCGTGTATGGTCTCTGATATATCTGTGTTAGAAGAGAATGAGGGTTTAGTAAAGTTCAGAACCAAAAATCATTCTTTCTTACTTTTTTTAACCAGATCTTTATTCCCATTTCTCAATTAATTTCTTTGTTACTCACAACATAACCTGCTTTCAACACCTTTCATATCTTTCCTCCAGTATTTGGCCTTTGTCCATATAGTTCATTTTTTAGGATATTGCTGTTTGAAGACTACCTGAATCATTGTGGCTTTCACTAGGATTTAGATGAATAAAAAAACAAGAAGAAATCTATGAGAGAAAAGCACAACTCTTCCAAGTCAAGTGGAGAAAAAAGCCAAGTCATAGCTGCATAAATAAAAAATTCCTCAGTGGGATTTTGGTACTCAAAGTTCTTAATGGTCTGCTCCCAAGTGATATTTGGATTCTTCTCTCAATATGTCTGACAAATGCTGGGCTCTAGATACAGAAAACTCTGAAATTTTTTGGTTCTTTACCCATTTTCACGCACTTGTGCTTTTGCACATAGCATCCTTTTAGTTTGTAAGAATTCGCCTTTCGAATTCCTATTTCTCTTTAAGTCTTTCATTAATAAGCACTATCTTTTCTATGAAGCCTTCTCTTCTGAATGAATGAGTCTTTCTCCTGATGTCTCATAATTATTATATCTAATTAAAATAATTATTTTTTTTACTGGGGATTGAACCCAGAGGCATTCTATCTCTGAGCTACATCCCAGTCCTTTTTATTATTTATTTTGAAACGAGGTCTTCCTAAGATGCTGAGGCTGGCCTTGAACCTTTGATATTCTTGTCTCAGCCACCCAAATACTGGGATTACAGGTGTGTGCTACCACTTCCAGCTTTTTATATTTTTATAGTTGTTTTTCATTTGTTACTCATTGAGTAAAAAATTTCACTAACCTTTGTATATTTTATAGCAGTTAGAAATGTAAATAATAAGCTGGGCGTGGTGGCGCACACTTATAATCCCAGCATTTGGGAGGCTGAGACTGGAGGATCTGGGTTCACAGCCAGCCTCAGCTACCTAGTGAGGCTCTCTGCAACTTAGTGAGACCTGGTTTCAAAATAAAAAATAGGGTTGGGGGTGTAGCTCAGAGGTAGAATCCCCCCTGGGTTCAATCGCCAGTACCACAAAAAAAAAAAAAAAAAAAAAAAAAAAAAAAAAAAAAAAAAAAAGAAATGTAAACAATAAGGAAAAATGAGGTTTAATGAACATTTGCTGACTAACACCACCTTAGGTACCTGAGAGATGAATTTGGTGGGTGTTTGACATACAAAAGGTTGAGGACATGTCACTTGTGTAGTGTTTCCTAGGAGATAGCAACCTTGCAGAATTAATGCACCTAATAGTCCTAAATTGATCCATCTTAGCCGGGCTTGTGCCCCATGCTTATAATCCCAATACTTGGGAGGCTGAGACAGGAGAATTTAGGTTCTAGGCCAGCCTCAGCTAATTAGTGAGGCCCTCGTCAACTTACTGAGACCCTGTTTCAAAATAAAGAATAAAAAATAGGACCGGGGGTGTAGCTTGAAGTTGGAATGCCCCTGGGTTCAATCTCCAGTACTGAAAAAAAAAAAAAAATTAGTCTATCTGAAGAGAGCTTGGTTTTCCATATGATAATGGGAGGTGTGTCTTTAAAACCTTCTCTAAAGCCAGATTCTGCATCTTGGAGGTGGTCTAGAGTTGAGTTAGTAAGTAGACCGAGGTCCGGTTGGGTCTTTGGAGAGCTCCCAGCAGCAAGACCCCCCTAAACAAAACCCCTTTAAAATCTCTCTTTAAAAGTCAGCATCTTAGCCGGGCATGGTGGCACACACCTGTAATCCTAGTACTTGTAAGTCTGAGACAGGAGGATTGCAGATTTGTGCTCAGTAACTTAGGAAGACCCTGTTTTGAAAGAAAAAGTAAAATAAGTCTGGGGGTGTAGCTCAGAGGCAGAATGCCCCTGGCTTCAATTCTCGGTGACACACACACATACACACACACAGAGGCGCGCACACACACACACACACAAATGCACACAGATGCACACCACACACATACACACACATACACACACACACACACACACACACACACACACACACTCACACACTCAAACACCAGGACCCAGTTTAGATACTTGTGAGGAAGGAGATGCTAGGAAAGTTAGGGATACCAAGCAATGATGGTTGTATTAGGAGGGAGAATGATTTATCTATGTATCTATCTATCTATCTGTATTTATTTATTTATTTATTTATTTATTTATTTATTTATTTATTTATTTATTTGCAGTACTGGGGATTGAACCTAGGAGCATTCTACCTCCAAGCTACACCCCCAGCCCAATTTATTTTTAGTCTTTATTTTGAAACAGGTTCTCACTAATTTGTGGAGGGCCTAAGTAGCTGAGGCTGGCTGCGAACCCGGATGCTCCCAGCCCTATTTTTTATTATTGTTGTTGTTTTAAAACAAGTCTCTCTCTCTCTCTCTCTCTCTCTCTCTCTCTCTCTCTCTCTCTCTCTCTCTCTCTCTTTCTCTTTGGTATTGGGGATTGAACCCAGGTGCATTCTACCTCTGAGTTCTACCCCCAGCCATATTTTTAATTCTTTATTTTGATACAGGGTCTCCTGTATCACGGTAGCCACCACGCCCGGCTAATTCTTTATTTTGATACCGGGTCTCACTAAATTGCAGAGAGCCTCACTATGTAGCTGAGGCTGGCCGCGAACCCTCCATCTTCCTGTGTCAACTTCCCAAGACCTTCGATTACAAATGTGCACCACTATGCCCGGCTCGGACTATTCTTAATACTCTACTCACAGGATTACAGTAGATCACCAGTTCTCGTGGGTATTTGTTGTGGTTGCAATATTGTCTGTGGGCTCAAAATACAAGTCTTACACGTTGGTGTGAGATCTGTATCCCTCACGAATTTGATGGCATGCTCTAAGGACACCTGCCCTTTTCCAAAGCTTCCTGAATGGGCAGAGGCATCCCTCAAGATAGAATTTTCCTTTGACTTTGTCGTCATTCAGCTTCAAGGGGCTGATGAGTCAAGAGTGTTTCAAAATCTTCCCCTCTCAGGGAGCTCACGCTGGAGGAGCAGTCCTTCTCCTCCTCCTGTTGGCCTACTGGGGTAATGCTGACCAAGACTTTTTTCATCCTCACTTGGGCCAGGTCTCTGTGAGATGAGGCTTCTTCTGCAGACGCTGGGGCTCTAGGAGGCAGTGGGAGAGCTACCTCCAGAATAAACACATCTCTTCGTGGAGGTGACATCAGGGCTGGAAGATCTGGGCTGTGGCTTTGTTTTCTTAAGGGATCTATTCCTTGCTCTAGTTTGATGGGGCTCAGGATCCCCAGAGAATCAGTCTAATGAGACTCACTCAGTCTCTCTCCAATTCTCTTGGCAGTTACTGACTACAACTTTGCAAACACAAGTTCTTGTTTTTGTTTAGGTTGAGAATAGCAGTTACTTTTAGCAAAAGTAGTAAATCCAATTATGTCTTCAAAAGAGGTGGCTTCTGTCTAATATGAGGAAGTCCAACTGTTACAGAGATGTAAGGAACTATCATGAGCAGTAGAGAACTTTGGAGAGTTCTAGCCTGACCTCCGCACCTCCTACTGGGGCTGGGAGACGGTAAAAGATGGGCTCTTGGAAGAAAGGGGGAAAATGGAAGGAAATGAAAAGGTTGGAATTACTTTTTGTTACAATTTATGCAATTACATTTGAATAATTGACACATCCATAATCTCAAACAAATACAATTTCTTTGTGATGAGAACATTTGAAATCCTCTCTTCAAGGGCTGGGGATGTAGCTCATTGGCAGAGTGATTGCCTAGCATTCACGAGGCCCTGGGTAATCTCCAGTAGTGCCAAACAAAGCAAAACAATAACAACAAACTCCCAAACCTCTTACAGGTATTTGGACATCTATGACCCATTACTGTTAACTATAGTCACCCTACTGTGCAATAGAGCACTAGAACTTATTCCTAAGCACCTATAACTTGGCACTTGTTGTCCAACCTCTTCCTCACCCCATCCCCCACCTTCCCAGTCTGTGATAAGTACCATTCTACATTCTATTTCTAGATGACGGGCTTTCAAAAGATAATATCCTTATTTGTCCCTGCTGCCGCAAAGAATTTCATCTCATCATCATTTTTATTGGCTGAATAGTATTCTATTATATAATCATTCCACATCTTTCTTTTATCCATTGGTCTGTCGATGGACATTTAGCTCAAAACAATACCTAGGCTACTGTTCATTGTGTTGTGGCTAAACATAGGAATGCAAATGTCTCTTTGACATAGCGATCTCATTTCCTTTGGGTAGATACCCAGTAGTGGAATTGTTGGATCATATGGTAATTCTAATTTTTAGTTTTTTGAGGCAACTTTGTATTGTTTTCCTTAATGGCTGTATCGCATTACGTTCCCATCAACAGTGTTCAGGAATTCCCTTTCTCCGTAACCTTACCAGAATTTGTTAGTTTTTGTCTTTTTTTTTTTTTTAATAGTCATCCCAATTGGGGTGACATGACATCTCATCGAGGTTTTGATATGAATTTCCCTGATGATCAGTGATTTTGAACATTTTTTCCATGTACCTCTGGGCCATTTGTATGTCTTCTTTTGAGAAATGTCTGTTCAAATCTTGCCCCTTTAAAATTGGACTTTTTTGTTATCAAGATGTTTGACTTCCTTAAATATTCTTAAGTAAATTAGCCCTTTGTCAGATGAGTAGTTTGCAAATATTTTCTCCCATTCCATAGATTGTCTCATCATTTTCCTTTGTTGTATAGAAGCTTTTTAGTTCAATGTAATCCCATTGGTCTAGTTTTGCTTTTGTTGTCTGTACTTTCAAGGTCTTATCCAAAAACATCTTGCCAAGAGCAGAGGCATAAAGTGTTTCACCTGTGTTTTCTTTCTTTCTTTCTTTTTTTTTTTTTTTTTCGGTACTGGGGATTGAACTCAGGGGCATTCTACCTCCAAGCTACACCCCCAGCCCTATTTTTTATTCTTTACGTTGAAACAGGGTCTCACTAAGTTGCGGAGTGCCTCACTAGGTAGCTGAGGCTGGCCGCGAACTTGGATCCTCCAGTCTCAGCCTCCCGAATGCTGGGATTACAAGTGTGCGCCACCACGCCCGGCTTCACCTATGTTTTCTTCTAGCAGTTCATAATTTTCCGTCTCACATTTAAATTTGTAATCTTTTTGAACTGATTTTTGTGACTGGTAAGTGATAGGAGTCTACTTTCAGTCTTACCTGCAGATACCCAATTTGTCAGCACCACTTATTGAAACAATTGTCCTTCCCCAATGTGTTTCCTTGGGGCCTTTATCAAAAATTGAGTGGCTATAAGTGTATGGATTTATTTCTGGTTCTCTATTTTGTCTTGTTGGTCTATGTGTTTGTTTTTATGGCAAAACCATGCTGTTTTCATTACTATGGCTCTGTAGCCTGTCTTGAAACCATGTATTGTGATGTCAGCTTTGTTCTTTCTGCTCAAATTCTCTCATGGCTGATGGTTTTTTTGTGGTTCTTAATGAATTTTAGGATTTTTTTTTTTCATTTCTGTGAAGAATGTCATTGGTACTTTGATGGGATTGCACTGAATCTGTAGATCATTTTGAGTAGTATGGACTCTTTTTTTTCAGTACTGGGGATCAACTCAGGGCCTCACGCATGCTAAGCAAGTGCTCTACCAGTGAACTATATTCCCAGCCCAGCATGGATTTTTTTAATGTACAATGATATACTAAAATATGTCAAAATACCAAGAAAAATGGACAATAAAAAACATTCGTGTTAAAGGCAAATCTCTTAAGTTATGTGTAAGATTATCCATTTTAACATCTCCAAAAAAGTTGAATTTATTATTTTATATAAATATTATGTAAGTTAAAAATAAAGAGAAAGCCAGGCGTGGTGGCGCACGCTTGTAATCCCAGCATTCGGGAGGCTGAAACCGGAGGATCCGGGTTCGTGGCCATCCTCAGCTACCTAGTGAGGCATTCCACAACTTAGTGGGACTCGGTTTCAAAATAAAGAATAAAAAATAGGGCTGGGGGTATAGCTCGGAGGTAGAATGCCCCTGAGTTCAATCCCCAGTACCGCAAAAAAAAAAAAAATAAATAAATAAAAATAAAAAATAAAGAGAAAAATCAAGTTGTCTCATGGACTAGAAGGTGACTTATTAATTCCTTTTCATTTCCAAATCTCATCAAGCAGTCACTACATCTATGAGGTAAGTCAGCTGAATGCTTAAAGTCTAGATGAATTTTAAGATCTTCAATTTGTCCTGTTGAATATTCACAATATTGACATAAATAAATCCCTTCAGATAAATGCAAATTTAAATGCTTGCAATATTGTAGCATACTTGAAAAGCCTTTCCACAGTCATCACAAACATGAGGAAATATTTTAGTATGTTCAATAGCAACGTGCCTGTTAACATTTGTATGAAGTCTACTCTGAAAACCACACACTTGACATACAAAGAAGCTTTTACATTTGTCAAAGGTAATTTTGCTTAAGAGGCTGTACTGTCCATGTCCACCATTGCTATACTTATCACTTAATTCTATTAATTTACATGCATGTTCATTTACCACATGGCTATGCAAGTCTTCTGGATCGTTAGTTTCGTGTTCACAGAACTGACACAAGTACTGTTCGTCACAGATGTGCTCCTGGAATGCAGGTAGAGCTCACCGCTCGAGGAGAATCACGTCACACTGTTCACACCAATAGAGGTGGGCACTGAAGTGGGTGTCTGCAATGTGCTGGCTGAGGTTCTCAAAAATGACTGTCTTGTAGTCACAGTATTTACAAATGTAGGGATCCTCTTCACGTAGTTTGGCATGTTCAATCGGAAGTTTGTTAGTAGAGAAACTTTCTTTGCATACAGGCACATGTTTGAATCAATACGTTTATACTTCAGGATCATATGCTGCTTTAAGTCAGAAAAATATTTACTATTGAATTCACAAAGTTCACAGTTATAGAGGCCACTGCTATTAGCTCTCAGTAAAGGCCATTTCTGCTGGGCAGTCACATTCAAAGCTTGGCTCTTATCAAGAATTTTATAAAGTTTAGCTGGTGGCTCTTCATCAGTTTGGTCTCGGAGGCTTTCAGAGGAATCGTTTTCTGTCTCTACATCGTAATCCTCAGAAATCGCATGTACTTCTACAGCAATCAGAACGTCTTCGGTGGCGTGGACTTCTATATCACTCTCCTCTGGAGCTCTCCTCTGGAGCTCGCTGGTTGATTGACTCAGGTGAGTCGCACTCCTCATCACAGATTTCAACATCAGCAGATTTTTCGCTTTGCTGCGCCTGCCAGCACGGATGTTTTAACAGTATTGATTTGTCTAATTCATGCATGTCTCTCATCTTTTAGTGTCATCTACAACTTTTTTCTTTGGTGTTTTGTAATTTTCCTTGTAAAGGTCTTTTATCTCCTTAGGTAAGTTTATTCCTAGGTATTTTGTTTTTCATGTGTGGCTCTTGTGAGTGTGGGAATGCTTCCATAATTTCTTTCTCAGCAAATTAGTTATTGGTATCTAGGAAAGCTACTGATTTTCATGTTTATTTTTGTATTGTGCTGTTTTTCTGAATTTTTGTTTTTGTTTTTGTTTTTTTTTTGTTTTGTGTGTGTGTGTGTGTGTGTGTGTGTGTGTGTGTGTGTATGTGTGTGTGTTTTACTGGGAATCGAGCCCATTCTACCTCCGAGTTACATCCCCAGTCCTATTTTATAATTGTTTTTGAAACAGGGTCTTACTTGGTTAATGTAAGTCTCACTACTTGCTGGGGCTGTTCTAGCACCTGTAATCCTCCTGTCTCAGCCTCCCAAGTACTGAGATTACAAGTGTGGGCCATCATGCCTGGCTAGTCTACATCTTTTAAATGGAGAATTAAGATCATTTACATTGAGAATTCTTAATGAAACGAATGGACTTATGTTTGCCATTTTGTTGCTTTTCTTCTAGTTTTCTTTGAGCATTCTTTGTTTCTTCCTCTTTTATTCATCTCATTCATCTGTGTGGTTTACTATTTGATAATATTTTATTCTTTTCCATTTCTCCTTTGTGTATTTAGTCATCTAGTGGATTTATGCTATCATGATAGTGGTTCTCTTTCTTCCACTTCTGGATACAGAAGTGGAATAAAGAGCATCTTTTGTAAGCCTAGTTTGGTGTTCACGATTTTTTTTTTTTTTGTACTGGGGATTGAATCCAGGGGTGTTCTACCTTTGAGATATATCCCCAGCCCCATTATACTTTATTTTTTATTTTGAAACAGGGTGTTACATAGTTGTCAAGGACTTCCTAAGTTACTGAGGCTGCCCTTGAATTTGTGATCCTCCTGTCTCAGCCTCCCAACTAATGGGAGTTACAGGTATGTGCCACAATGCTTGGCTCATGAATTCTTTTAGATTGTGTTTATCTTTGAAGGTTTTATTTCTTCTTTGGTTCTGAAGGATAGCCATACTGTGTATAGTAATTTTAGTTAGCAGTTAGTTTCTTTCTTTTTGTGTGTGGTACTTGGGATGAACCCAGGAGCATTTTACCACTGAGCTACACTACCAGCCCTATTTTAGTCTTTATTTAGCAACAGAGTCTCACTAAGTTGTGGAGAGCCTCACTAAGTTGCTACAATCCTCCTGTCTCAGCCTCCCAAGTACTGGGATTACAAGCATGTACCACCACGCTTGGCTGGCAGTTAGTTTCTTTCAGGACATAAAATATAACATCGTTCCATGTCCTCATGTGTCAGATTCTCTCCATCAAGCCAAATCTGGCTCATGAGGCAGCCACCTCCTGAGCCAGTCCAGTGGAGTGCCTGTGGGGTCTCAGACATGGGGATCAGCAGGGCTCTCTGACCCCTAAAGCAGTACAAATTCACACAATAGTTCCATTCTTAAGATGGCTCCTGGCGACTGTACCCTGGAGTTAACTGGGAAATAAGTGGATTCCTTTTGCCAAGCCAGACTACTGTGCAGATTTCAGTCCTCTCATCCATTTAGGCTGTAAGCCTATAAGGGCTATGGAATGTTCCAATAACTACGATTGCCAGTATCTGTGCTGATAGCCTTTGCTGGGACTCTCTTGCACCTTTATCCCTGAGAAGGGAAGACCTGAATGGAAGGGATAATTAATACCCATAAAAACAATGATTAATATTTCAAAACTGTACTGTACCAAATGCTGGAAATACAAAGAAAAATATGATTCAATTCCTGATGTCAGGATTTGCCCAGGATCAGATAATTATTAAGTAAACACAGAGGGAAAAAACCCAATAGTGGAAACCCAATAGGGAAAAACACAATATCATAATTAACTATCCAGGAGAAGAATGTAGTTAGAAAGGCTAAGTGGAAAACTCTATCTGATTTTTTCCACACCATTTCAAGAAGAAAAGCATATTCAAAGGCATGAAGGCCCAAGAGAACATGATATTGAGACACAGGTAGTTTTGCTAGAAACTAGGTATAAGGAGGACGGATGGGAGGGAAAATGGAGAAGTCGATGAACTCACGATTAAAAGGATGCCATATGAGGAAGCTCACATTGCACCCTGCAGGTTATTTGGAGGCATTAAATGGTTCTAGCTAGAAAACATTATAACCTGTTTGTTTATTTATTTATTTGCTTATTTGTACTGGGGATTGAACCCAGGGGCATTCTACCTCCAAGCTAGACTCCCAGCTCTGTTTTTTAATTTTTATTTTGAAACAGGGTCTCATTAGTTAATAAGAATCTCACTACTTACTGAGGCTATACTCCAACCTGTGATCCTCCTGTCTCATCCTCCCAAGTATTGGGATTACAATCAGGTACCACCACGCCAAGCTTGTTTGTGTGTTTTTAAAAATTAGTTAATTGATTGATTTTATGTAATTAATTAATTAATTAATTAATTAATTTTGCTGTACTGGGAATTGAACCCAGGGGCATTTTACCTCCAAGCTACACCCCAGCCCTATTTTTTTATTTTTGAAACAGGTCTCGCTAAGTTGCTGAGGGCCTCACTGAGTAGCTGAGGCTGGCTGTGAACATATGATCCTCTTGTTTCAGCTTCCCAAGTACTGGAATTACAAGCATTTGTCACCACACCCATGTTGTTTGTGTTTTTTTGTTGTTGTCTATTTGTTTTGTTTTGATTTTATGTGTGTGTTTAAAGATCACTCTAGGTCAAGGTGTGTAGCTCAGTGGTAGAGCACTTTCTTAGCAGGCAAGGGGCCCTGGGTTCAATCTCCAACCATGAATATGAAAATGGGGGTCAGAGGTTGAACCCAGAGGCATTCTACCTCCAATATATGTCCCAGCCCCATTTTATTTTGAACCAGGGTCTTCTTAAGTTGCTGAAGGCCTCACTAAGTTGCTGTCCTCAAACCTGTGATCGTGATCCTTCTGTCTCAGCTTCCCAAGTACTGAGATCATAGCTGTGTGCCACTGCACTCAGCTGGAAAAAAAAAAAAGGAGAAGGATATTAAAATCCAAATAAGAAATAAAATAGTAAATAGTTCAAATTAAGGCAATGGCAGTGGGGATTGAAAAAAAGGAAAATTCTTTCATTCATTCATAAGATTTTTTTTTTTTTTGGTACTAGGGATTGAACCAGGGGCATTCTACCTCTGAGCTAAACCCCCAGCCCTATTTTATATTTTTTATTTTGAAACAGGGTCTCACTAAGTTGCAGAAGGCCTCACTAAGTAGCTGAGGCTGGCCTTGAACCCGGATCCTACCATCTCAGCCTCCCAAGTACTGGGATTACAAGCCTGTGCTACCACACCCAGCTTTCACAAGATATTTTTGAGGCAAAATTATATAACTTGGGGGTTAGCCCCAAATCATGGCAATGTGGCTGAATAGAGTACCCTGCCAGGGCCTGCTCCTCCACTAAGAACCAAAGCAACAAGTATCTAACTGTTTATGGGGCTGAGTGACCTAGGGAGAACACTGGATTTCAACAGTAGAGAAATGGAAACCTTGTAGAATCCAGAGATCTAGAGTAGTAGCATAAAGAGAAACAAAATATCCCATGACTTCCCACCAGAGAGACAAAATATCCAATCACGTCCTACAGGCAAAGGGGGTGGGGTGGGGTCCCAGGAGGTGGAGGGGAAGGGGAAGTCTTCCCTTCTCAGGGGCAAAGGTCCAAGAGAGTCCCAGCAAAGGCTATCAGCACAGATACTGGCAATCGTAGTTATTGGAACATTCCATAGCCCTTATAGGCTTACAGCCTAAATGGATGAGAGGACTGAAATCTGCACAGTAAGTAGTCTGGCTTGGCAAAAGGAATCCACTTATTTCCCAGTTAACTCCAGGGTACAGTCGCCAGGAGCCATCTTAAGAATGGAACTATTGTGTGAATTTGTACTGCTTTAGGGGTCAGAGAGCCCTGCTGATCCCCATGTCTGAGACCCCACAGGCACTCCACTGGACTGGCTCAGGAGGTGGCTGCCTCATGAGCCAGATTTGGCTTGATGGAGAGAATCTGACACATGAGGACATGGAACGATGTTATATTTTATGTCCTGAAAGAAACTAACTGCCAGCCAAGCGTGGTGGTACATGCTTGTAATCCCAGTACTTGGGAGGCTGAGACAGGAGGATTGTAGCAACTTAGTGAGGCTCTCCACAACTTAGTGAGACTCTGTTGCTAAATAAAGACTAAAATAGGGCTGGTAGTGTAGCTCAGTGGTAAAATGCTCCTGGGTTCATCCCAAGTACCACACACAAAAAGAAAGAAACTAACTGCTAACTAAAATTACTATACACAGTATGGCTATCCTTCAGAACCAAAGAAGAAATAAAACCTTCAAAGATAAACACAATCTAAAAGAATTCATGAGCCAAGCATTGTGGCACATACCTGTAACTCCCATTAGTTGGGAGGCTGAGACAGGAGGATCACAAATTCAAGGGCAGCCTCAGTAACTTAGGAAGTCCTTGACAACTATGTAACACCCTGTTTCAAAATAAAAAATAAAGTATAATGGGGCTGGGGATATATCTCAAAGGTAGAACACCCCTGGATTCAATCCCCAGTACAAAAAAAAAAAAAATCGTGAACACCAAACTAGGCTTACAAAAGATGCTCTTTATTCCACTTCTGTATCCAGAAGTGGAAGAAAGAGAACCACTATCATGATAGCATAAATCCACTAGATGACTAAATACACAAAGGAGAAATGGAAAAGAATAAAATATTATCAAATAGTAAACCACACAGATGAATGAGATGAATAAAAGAGGAAGAAACAAAGAATGCTCAAAGAAAACTAGAAGAAAAGCAACAAAATGGCAAACATAAGTCCATTCGTTTCATTAAGAATTCTCAATGTAAATGATCTTAATTCTCCATTTAAAAGATGTAGACTAGCCAGGCATGATGGCCCACACTTGTAATCTCAGTACTTGGGAGGCTGAGACAGGAGGATTACAGGTGCTAGAACAGCCCCAGCAAGTAGTGAGACTTACATTAACCAAGTAAGACCCTGTTTCAAAAACAATTATAAAATAGGACTGGGGATGTAACTCGGAGGTAGAATGGGCTCGATTCCCAGTAAAACACACACACATACACACACACACACACACACACACACACACACACACACAAAACAAAAAAAAAACAAAAACAAAAACAAAAATTCAGAAAAACAGCACAATACAAAAATAAACATGAAAATCAGTAGCTTTCCTAGATACCAATAACTAATTTGCTGAGAAAGAAATTATGGAAGCATTCCCACACTCACAAGAGCCACACATGAAAAACAAAATACCTAGGAATAAACTTACCTAAGGAGATAAAAGACCTTTACAAGGAAAATTACAAAACACCAAAGAAAAAAGTTGTAGATGACACTAAAAGATGAGAGACATGCATGAATTAGACAAATCAATACTGTTAAAACATCCGTGCTGGCAGGCGCAGCAAAGCGAAAAATCTGCTGATGTTGAAATCTGTGATGAGGAGTGCGACTCACCTGAGTCAATCAACCAGCGAGCTCCAGAGGAGAGCTCCAGAGGAGAGTGATATAGAAGTCCACGCCACCGAAGACGTTCTGATTGCTGTAGAAGTACATGCGATTTCTGAGGATTACGATGTAGAGACAGAAAACGATTCCTCTGAAAGCCTCCGAGACCAAACTGATGAAGAGCCACCAGCTAAACTTTATAAAATTCTTGATAAGAGCCAAGCTTTGAATGTGACTGCCCAGCAGAAATGGCCTTTACTGAGAGCTAATAGCAGTGGCCTCTATAACTGTGAACTTTGTGAATTCAATAGTAAATATTTTTCTGACTTAAAGCAGCATATGATCCTGAAGTATAAACGTATTGATTCAAACATGTGCCTGTATGCAAAGAAAGTTTCTCTACTAACAAACTTCCGATTGAACATGCCAAACTACGTGAAGAGGATCCCTACATTTGTAAATACTGTGACTACAAGACAGTCATTTTTGAGAACCTCAGCCAGCACATTGCAGACACCCACTTCAGTGCCCACCTCTATTGGTGTGAACAGTGTGACGTGATTCTCCTCGAGCGGTGAGCTCTACCTGCATTCCAGGAGCACATCTGTGACGAACAGTACTTGTGTCAGTTCTGTGAACACGAAACTAACGATCCAGAAGACTTGCATAGCCATGTGGTAAATGAACATGCATGTAAATTAATAGAATTAAGTGATAAGTATAGCAATGGTGGACATGGACAGTACAGCCTCTTAAGCAAAATTACCTTTGACAAATGTAAAAGCTTCTTTGTATGTCAAGTGTGTGGTTTTCAGAGTAGACTTCATACAAATGTTAACAGGCACGTTGCTATTGAACATACTAAAATATTTCCTCATGTTTGTGATGACTGTGGAAAGGCTTTTCAAGTATGCTACAATATTGCAAGCATTTAAATTTGCATTTATCTGAAGGGATTTATTTATGTCAATATTGTGAATATTCAACAGGACAAATTGAAGATCTTAAAATTCATCTAGACTTTAAGCATTCAGCTGACTTACCTCATAGATGTAGTGACTGCTTGATGAGATTTGGAAATGAAAAGGAATTAATAAGTCACCTTCTAGTCCATGAGACAACTTGATTTTTCTCTTTATTTTTTATTTTTATTTATTTATTTTTTTTTTTTTTGCGGTACTGGGGATTGAACTCAGGGGCATTCTACCTCCGAGCTATACCCCCAGCCCTATTTTTTATTCTTTATTTTGAAACCGAGTCCCACTAAGTTGTGGAATGCCTCACTAGGTAGCTGAGGATGGCCACGAACCCGGATCCTCCGGTTTCAGCCTCCCGAATGCTGGGATTACAAGCGTGCGCCACCACGCCTGGCTTTCTCTTTATTTTTAACTTACATAATATTTATATAAAATAATAAATTCAACTTTTTTGGAGATGTTAAAATGGATAATCTTACACATAACTTAAGAGATTTGCCTTTAACACGAATGTTTTTTATTGTCCATTTTTCTTGGTATTTTGACATATTTTAGTATATCATTGTACATTAAAAAAATCCATGCTGGGCTGGGAATATAGTTCACTGGTAGAGCACTTGCTTAGCATGCGTGAGGCCCTGAGTTGATCCCCAGTACTGAAAAAAAAGAGTCCATACTACTCAAAATGATCTACAGATTCAGTGCAATCCCATCAAAGTACCAATGACATTCTT
Source organism: Graphiurus murinus (assembly GCA_004027655.1). NCBI lineage: Eukaryota > Metazoa > Chordata > Mammalia > Rodentia > Gliridae > Graphiurus > Graphiurus murinus. The sequence goes on from PVLC010028729.1 coordinate 14,949, forward strand.
CACAGAAATGAAAAAAAAAAATCCTAAAATTCATTAAGAACCACAAAAAAACCATCAGCCATGAGAGAATTTGAGCAGAAAGAACAAAGCTGACATCACAATACATGGTTTCAAGACAGGCTACAGAGCCATAGTAATGAAAACAGCATGGTTTTGCCATAAAAACAAACACATAGACCAACAAGACAAAATAGAGAACCAGAAATAAATCCATACACTTATAGCCACTCAATTTTTGATAAAGGCCCCAAGGAAACACATTGGGGAAGGACAATTGTTTCAATAAGTGGTGCTGACAAATTGGGTATCTGCAGGTAAGACTGAAAGTAGACTCCTATCACTTACCAGTCACAAAAATCAGTTCAAAAAGATTACAAATTTAAATGTGAGACGGAAAATTATGAACTGCTAGAAGAAAACATAGGTGAAGCCGGGCGTGGTGGCGCACACTTGTAATCCCAGCATTCGGGAGGCTGAGACTGGAGGATCCAAGTTCGCGGCCAGCCTCAGCTACCTAGTGAGGCACTCCGCAACTTAGTGAGACCCTGTTTCAACGTAAAGAATAAAAAATAGGGCTGGGGGTGTAGCTTGGAGGTAGAATGCCCCTGAGTTCAATCCCCAGTACCGAAAAAAAAAAAAAAAAAGAAAGAAAGAAAGAAAACACAGGTGAAACACTTTATGCCTCTGCTCTTGGCAAGATGTTTTTGGATAAGACCTTGAAAGTACAGACAACAAAAGCAAAACTAGACCAATGGGATTACATTGAACTAAAAAGCTTCTATACAACAAAGGAAAATGATGAGACAATCTATGGAATGGGAGAAAATATTTGCAAACTACTCATCTGACAAAGGGCTAATTTACTTAAGAATATTTAAGGAAGTCAAACATCTTGATAACAAAAAAGTCCAATTTTAAAGGGGCAAGATTTGAACAGACATTTCTCAAAAGAAGACATACAAATGGCCCAGAGGTACATGGAAAAAATGTTCAAAATCACTGATCATCAGGGAAATTCATATCAAAACCTCGATGAGATGTCATGTCACCCCAATTGGGATGACTATTAAAAAAAAAAAAAAGACAAAAACTAACAAATTCTGGTAAGGTTACGGAGAAAGGGAATTCCTGAACACTGTTGATGGGAACGTAATGCGATACAGCCATTAAGGAAAACAATACAAAGTTGCCTCAAAAAACTAAAAATTAGAATTACCATATGATCCAACAATTCCACTACTGGGTATCTACCCAAAGGAAATGAGATCGCTATGTCAAAGAGACATTTGCATTCCTATGTTTAGCCACAACACAATGAACAGTAGCCTAGGTATTGTTTTGAGCTAAATGTCCATCGACAGACCAATGGATAAAAGAAAGATGTGGAATGATTATATAATAGAATACTATTCAGCCAATAAAAATGATGATGAGATGAAATTCTTTGCGGCAGCAGGGACAAATAAGGATATTATCTTTTGAAAGCCCGTCATCTAGAAATAGAATGTAGAATGGTACTTATCACAGACTGGGAAGGTGGGGGATGGGGTGAGGAAGAGGTTGGACAACAAGTGCCAAGTTATAGGTGCTTAGGAATAAGTTCTAGTGCTCTATTGCACAGTAGGGTGACTATAGTTAACAGTAATGGGTCATAGATGTCCAAATACCTGTAAGAGGTTTGGGAGTTTGTTGTTATTGTTTTGCTTTGTTTGGCACTACTGGAGATTACCCAGGGCCTCGTGAATGCTAGGCAATCACTCTGCCAATGAGCTACATCCCCAGCCCTTGAAGAGAGGATTTCAAATGTTCTCATCACAAAGAAATTGTATTTGTTTGAGATTATGGATGTGTCAATTATTCAAATGTAATTGCATAAATTGTAACAAAAAGTAATTCCAACCTTTTCATTTCCTTCCATTTTCCCCCTTTCTTCCAAGAGCCCATCTTTTACCGTCTCCCAGCCCCAGTAGGAGGTGCGGAGGTCAGGCTAGAACTCTCCAAAGTTCTCTACTGCTCATGATAGTTCCTTACATCTCTGTAACAGTTGGACTTCCTCATATTAGACAGAAGCCACCTCTTTTGAAGACATAATTGGATTTACTACTTTTGCTAAAAGTAACTGCTATTCTCAACCTAAACAAAAACAAGAACTTGTGTTTGCAAAGTTGTAGTCAGTAACTGCCAAGAGAATTGGAGAGAGACTGAGTGAGTCTCATTAGACTGATTCTCTGGGGATCCTGAGCCCCATCAAACTAGAGCAAGGAATAGATCCCTTAAGAAAACAAAGCCACAGCCCAGATCTTCCAGCCCTGATGTCACCTCCACGAAGAGATGTGTTTATTCTGGAGGTAGCTCTCCCACTGCCTCCTAGAGCCCCAGCGTCTGCAGAAGAAGCCTCATCTCACAGAGACCTGGCCCAAGTGAGGATGAAAAAAGTCTTGGTCAGCATTACCCCAGTAGGCCAACAGGAGGAGGAGAAGGACTGCTCCTCCAGCGTGAGCTCCCTGAGAGGGGAAGATTTTGAAACACTCTTGACTCATCAGCCCCTTGAAGCTGAATGACGACAAAGTCAAAGGAAAATTCTATCTTGAGGGATGCCTCTGCCCATTCAGGAAGCTTTGGAAAAGGGCAGGTGTCCTTAGAGCATGCCATCAAATTCGTGAGGGATACAGATCTCACACCAACGTGTAAGACTTGTATTTTGAGCCCACAGACAATATTGCAACCACAACAAATACCCACGAGAACTGGTGATCTACTGTAATCCTGTGAGTAGAGTATTAAGAATAGTCCGAGCCGGGCATAGTGGTGCACATTTGTAATCGAAGGTCTTGGGAAGTTGACACAGGAAGATGGAGGGTTCGCGGCCAGCCTCAGCTACATAGTGAGGCTCTCTGCAATTTAGTGAGACCCGGTATCAAAATAAAGAATTAGCCGGGCGTGGTGGCTACCGTGATACAGGAGACCCTGTATCAAAATAAAGAATTAAAAATATGGCTGGGGGTAGAACTCAGAGGTAGAATGCACCTGGGTTCAATCCCCAATACCAAAGAGAAAGAGAGAGAGAGAGAGAGAGAGAGAGAGAGAGAGAGAGAGAGAGAGAGAGAGAGAGAGACTTGTTTTAAAACAACAACAATAATAAAAAATAGGGCTGGGAGCATCCGGGTTCGCAGCCAGCCTCAGCTACTTAGGCCCTCCACAAATTAGTGAGAACCTGTTTCAAAATAAAGACTAAAAATAAATTGGGCTGGGGGTGTAGCTTGGAGGTAGAATGCTCCTAGGTTCAATCCCCAGTACTGCAAATAAATAAATAAATAAATAAATAAATAAATAAATAAATAAATAAATAAATACAGATAGATAGATAGATACATAGATAAATCATTCTCCCTCCTAATACAACCATCATTGCTTGGTATCCCTAACTTTCCTAGCATCTCCTTCCTCACAAGTATCTAAACTGGGTCCTGGTGTTTGAGTGTGTGAGTGTGTGTGTGTGTGTGTGTGTGTGTGTGTGTGTGTATGTGTGTGTATGTGTGTGGTGTGCATCTGTGTGCATTTGTGTGTGTGTGTGTGTGCGCGCCTCTGTGTGTGTGTATGTGTGTGTGTCACCGAGAATTGAAGCCAGGGGCATTCTGCCTCTGAGCTACACCCCCAGACTTATTTTACTTTTTCTTTCAAAACAGGGTCTTCCTAAGTTACTGAGCACAAATCTGCAATCCTCCTGTCTCAGACTTACAAGTACTAGGATTACAGGTGTGTGCCACCATGCCCGGCTAAGATGCTGACTTTTAAAGAGAGATTTTAAAGGGGTTTTGTTTAGGGGGGTCTTGCTGCTGGGAGCTCTCCAAAGACCCAACCGGACCTCGGTCTACTTACTAACTCAACTCTAGACCACCTCCAAGATGCAGAATCTGGCTTTAGAGAAGGTTTTAAAGACACACCTCCCATTATCATATGGAAAACCAAGCTCTCTTCAGATAGACTAATTTTTTTTTTTTTTTCAGTACTGGAGATTGAACCCAGGGGCATTCCAACTTCAAGCTACACCCCCGGTCCTATTTTTTATTCTTTATTTTGAAACAGGGTCTCAGTAAGTTGACGAGGGCCTCACTAATTAGCTGAGGCTGGCCTAGAACCTAAATTCTCCTGTCTCAGCCTCCCAAGTATTGGGATTATAAGCATGGGGCACAAGCCCGGCTAAGATGGATCAATTTAGGACTATTAGGTGCATTAATTCTGCAAGGTTGCTATCTCCTAGGAAACACTACACAAGTGACATGTCCTCAACCTTTTGTATGTCAAACACCCACCAAATTCATCTCTCAGGTACCTAAGGTGGTGTTAGTCAGCAAATGTTCATTAAACCTCATTTTTCCTTATTGTTTACATTTCTTTTTTTTTTTTTTTTTTTTTTTTTTTTTTTTTTTTTTTTTTTTTTTTTTTTTTTTTGTGGTACTGGCGATTGAACCCAGGGGGGATTCTACCTCTGAGCTACACCCCCAACCCTATTTTTTATTTTGAAACCAGGTCTCACTAAGTTGCAGAGAGCCTCACTAGGTAGCTGAGGCTGGCTGTGAACCCAGATCCTCCAGTCTCAGCCTCCCAAATGCTGGGATTATAAGTGTGCGCCACCACGCCCAGCTTATTATTTACATTTCTAACTGCTATAAAATATACAAAGGTTAGTGAAATTTTTTACTCAATGAGTAACAAATGAAAAACAACTATAAAAATATAAAAAGCTGGAAGTGGTAGCACACACCTGTAATCCCAGTATTTGGGTGGCTGAGACAAGAATATCAAAGGTTCAAGGCCAGCCTCAGCATCTTAGGAAGACCTCGTTTCAAAATAAATAATAAAAAGGACTGGGATGTAGCTCAGAGATAGAATGCCTCTGGGTTCAATCCCCAGTAAAAAAAATAATTATTTTAATTAGATATAATAATTATGAGACATCAGGAGAAAGACTCATTCATTCAGAAGAGAAGGCTTCATAGAAAAGATAGTGCTTATTAATGAAAGACTTAAAGAGAAATAGGAATTCGAAAGGCGAATTCTTACAAACTAAAAGGATGCTATGTGCAAAAGCACAAGTGCGTGAAAATGGGTAAAGAACCAAAAAATTTCAGAGTTTTCTGTATCTAGAGCCCAGCATTTGTCAGACATATTGAGAGAAGAATCCAAATATCACTTGGGAGCAGACCATTAAGAACTTTGAGTACCAAAATCCCACTGAGGAATTTTTTATTTATGCAGCTATGACTTGGCTTTTTTCTCCACTTGACTTGGAAGAGTTGTGCTTTTCTCTCATAGATTTCTTCTTGTTTTTTTATTCATCTAAATCCTAGTGAAAGCCACAATGATTCAGGTAGTCTTCAAACAGCAATATCCTAAAAAATGAACTATATGGACAAAGGCCAAATACTGGAGGAAAGATATGAAAGGTGTTGAAAGCAGGTTATGTTGTGAGTAACAAAGAAATTAATTGAGAAATGGGAATAAAGATCTGGTTAAAAAAAGTAAGAAAGAATGATTTTTGGTTCTGAACTTTACTAAACCCTCATTCTCTTCTAACACAGATATATCAGAGACCATACACGAGACAACCACCCCCAGAGGCTCCAAAAATGAGCCTTAGTAGTTAGTAGTGAGAAAATATGTCCTCCACAGATACAAGGACTCCTTTAGCCCAGAGTGTGACACTCATCCCCTTGGCTGGCTTCTCAGTTCCAGGTTGTCCTCCGGTGCTCAGAACATCATGACTCCTGATGCCCAACACCTTGATCACACATCCCCAGCACAGGTCAGAGGAGCCATAGAGAACCGCACCA
>PVLC010028730.1:0-20791 GCA_004027655.1 Graphiurus murinus
GGACTTGAGAGGCTGAGACAGGAGGATCATCACAGGTTCAAGGACAGCCTTAGCAAGTAGTGAGACTCTCATCAACCTAACAAGACCCTGTTTCCAAATAAAAATAAAATAGGGCTGGTGGTGTAGCTCAGAGGTAGAGTGCCCCTGAGTTCAATCCCCAGTGCCACACACAAAGAAGGAGGAGGAGGAGGAGGAGGAGGAGGAGGAGGAGGAAGTGGTGGTTGTGGTGAGGTGATAGCCTGGCCCTAACTCCTCTGATTTGACCCTAAGGTTCTGACTGTTCACCTGACATATTCCACAGTGAGCTTCTGATACTTCTGCTTGACCAGGACCAGGAAGGACAGCTCCCATAATGGATTCTCTCCCCGTCCCAGCCCAGGGCAAGACAGAAGTTCCCCTTTCCAGACAGGCTCCAAAGCATAAGAGTTTTTTACTTTGCTCAAGGCCCTGTTCAAAGGTGATAAAGTGAAGCTGGTGCGGCTGCGGAACCCCTGGGGCCAGGTGGAGTGGAATGGCTCTTGGAGTGACAGGTAAGTGAGGGGACCCACAGGTAGGGGCTGCAGGGCCTGGGTAAGGCTGAATTGGGTACTAAGCCATGAGTGTACTACAAATACTCGGTATAAGATCATTTTCAAAACCAGTGATCAGCAGGTGTGGTGGGGCACACCTGTAATCCCAGTACTTGGGAGGCTGAGACTTGAGAATCACAGGTTCAAAGCCAGCCTCAGCAACTTAGTGAGGCTATCAGCAACTTAGCAAGACCCTGTTTTACAATAAGTAGAATAGGGCTGGGGTGTAGGTTGGAGGTAGAATGTCCTTGGGTTCAACCTCCAATCACACACACACACACACACACACACACACACACACACACACACACACACAAGTGACCTTCAAGCCAGGTGTGGTGGTGCATGCCAGTAATCATAGTGCTTGGGAGGTTGAAGTAATAGGATTGCAAGTTCAAGGCCAGCCTCAGCAATTTAGTGAGATGCTTTTTCAAAATAAAAAATAAAAAGTGCTGAGGGTGTAGCTCAGAGGTAGAATGCCCCTGGATTCAATCCCCAGTACCATAACAACTAAAAAATAAACAGAAAGAACTGGGAGGAGTCTAGCCCAGTGATAGGACACCCCTGGGTTCAATCCCCAGTACCTCCCCCACCACACACACATACACAGTGGCCTTCGGAGGAGAAGAAGGGTGCAGGTATGGGCTCCAGGGAAGGGTTGGAAATAAAGCCAGGGGAACTGGGAACCTAGAGAGGTTGCTGACAGCCATAGGCTGGAAAGGAAGGATTCCAGAAAGCTTGGGCCAGCTCCAGGCAGGAGCAGAGTCTTAATGCAGGGGTCTGGACTGGACAAGAATTCCTTGGAATCTCTTGGTCTTATCTGTAAAATGAGAACATTTGCACCTACCTTGTGGGCTATTATGAGAAATAAATGTGACAAGTTTTGGAAAGTGCTTAGCCAATGTTGAGATTTCCTCTGCCTTGCTGTCCCCATACAAAGGCACACAGGCCCTTTGAAAGAATTTTACTGCTTATCACTGAAAGGAATAAACTAGGGGGGGGGGGAGCGGCAACAAAAATACAAACATGGAAAGTTATTATGAAGGCTCCAGAACATTTATAGCGCAGTCCCACTCTGTTACTTGTTCCAGGTTGCCTTTGCCTAATTACACGTAGCCTCTTGAGCTCACTTTTAGTCCTAGGAGAGGATAGCAGGACTCAATAGCTGAGGAGAGCCAGGCATGATGGCGCATGCTTGTAATCCAGTACTTGGGGGGCTGAGATAGGAGGATCACAGGTTCGCAGCCAACCTCAAGAACTCAGTGAGGCCCTCCACAACTTAGTGAGACTCTGTTTCAAAATTTAGAATAAAATACGACCGAGGGTGTAGCTCAGAGATAGAATACCCCTGGGTTCCATCCCCAGTACCAAAAAAAAAAAAGGCTGAGAAGCACCACGCCTTGTGTGGGTTCAGTGCTTATGGATGTAACAGCCCTATCCCAGTGCACTGCAATTACTGTTCTTTCAGTTATTTGTTCCTTTAGGAAGTATTTACCAAGTACCTACTAAATAGGAGGTATAGTTCTAGGCAGAGGATATTCTGTGAACAAGCAGCCTCTCTGGATAGACTATAATAAGGTGCTGACTTTGTATGAGCCTGCCTTCTGCAGACATTCACATGTATTACTTCATTTATCTATGCAACAAGTCCTTACTTCCTTGGTGCTGACTTTGTGCTAGGCCCTATGCTACTGTCTGGGGGTGTAGAAATGAACACAGAAACTCAAACTTGCCGGCTCTTAACTTTTAAAGTGTGAGGAGAACCTGGCATGGTGGCACATATCTGTAATCCCAGTACTTGGGAGGCTGAGATAGGAGGATTGCAGGTTCAAGATCAGCCTCAGCAACTTAGTGAGACTCTCAGCAACCTGGTGAGACCCTGTTTCAAAACAAAAAAATAAAAAGGACTGAGGGTGTAGACGGGAGGTAGAATGCCCCTGGGTTCAATCCCCAGTACCACAAAATAAATAAGTAAATAAATAAATAGTCAGGTGTGGTGGTGCACACTTGTAATTCCAGTACTTGGGAGGCTGAGACCAGAGGGTCCAGGTTCACAGCCAGCCTCAGCTACTTAGGCCCTCTGGAACTTAGTGAGACCCTGTTTCAAAATAAAGAATAAAAAAAATCAGACTGTGGTGGAATTCCCTTGGGTTCCCAGCACCACAACCCCCCCCCAAAAAAAGTAAGTGAGTGAGTGAATGAATGAATGAATAATAAATAAATAAAGTGATAAAGTGTAAGGAGAAAATATTCAGCTAGAGAAGGGTCAAGCCCATAAAAACCCATTTAAGGACTTTGGTCTTAATCTTGATGGCGGAAAACAATTACAGGATTTTCACTGAGGGTGACAGGTCAGACCACTGTTTTGGTGGCTCACACTGACTGCAATTTGGAGATGGGCTGCTCCTGTCCCAACACATCAGGCCTTCCCTTCTTCCTTCTTCCATAATTTCTTCATTTTTCCCACTAGCTGGAAGGACTGGAGCTTTGTGGACAAAGATGAGAAGGCCCGTCTGCAGCACCAGGTCACCGAGGATGGAGAGTTCTGGTGAGTCCAGGACCCAGGAAGACCCAGAAGGAGCAAGGGATGGGGCAGAGAGGTGAAATCTCAGGCCTTGATCCTAGACAATCCTGTCAGATTCCAGACCTTGGGAGATCAGGTCCTGTCCTCCTTCAGCCAGAGGGCCAGCAAGGATGAGGTTCTGAGAGGAGACCTTCAGGTCACCATGATGACTGAGTCCAGGACAAGGCCAGCTTCACATGGCTCTTGTTGTAGCCACACTTGCTCCTGAGCCTAAGAAACTCTACTTACTCTCATCTCCTGTGCCACCCTCACCCTCAGACTTCAAGTCTCAGCCTAAAGGGAACTTCCTCCAAGACTCCCTGAGGTCCCTCAGGACTGAGATTCATTTATTTGTGGTGCTCGTCACCTTTAAAATTGCTTGCTTAATTGCCTGTCCTTTCCCAAATGATATCTCTTTCCCTTGTGCCTAGCACCATGCCTAGCGCACAGTGGAGGGACATGTGACAACTGTTTGGAGAACCAAACTTTTGTCCAGATCTCCCATTAATCACTCATGAGTTTGAGTCATTACTGAAAACTTGATGATAGCTTGGGATAGATAAATTAGAACTGACAGTATTTACCCTAAAAGGGAAGGGCAGTACCCTCTGGGACTTGGCCTGACTAATTTATTTGGCTGTGTGAGCCCTGAAGTCTTCCACCCCCAACCTCTCCTCACCTGATCCCATATGCGTCTCTCTCTTCTTTCCACCCCTCAGGATGTCATATGATGATTTCATCTACCATTTCACAAAGCTGGAGATCTGCAACCTCACAGCCGATGCCCTGGAGTCTGACAAGCTTCAGACCTGGACGGTGTCTGTAAACGAGGGCCGCTGGGTGAGGGGCTGCTCTGCCGGAGGCTGCCGAAACTTCCCAGGTGGGAGATCCTCTGGATGGGGGAAGGGTGCCAGCAGAACAAGTTCCAGGAAGAATGATATTCACAATCATTTGCTGAGTCTACTAAGCTCCAGAGGTCCATTGTCTTATTAAGTCCTCCTCATTTTACTGAAAATGCCATGCTGAGGAGTTTGTAGTAGGGAGCTGGTAACAATGTTTAAGCAGGAAATGGTGCCAAAACAATAGAGTATCAGTCATGTTGGGAATAGGACTGGAAGACAAGTTAGCAGCTGCTATATTAGCTCAAGTCAGATGCTGAAAGCCTGGACCATTTGGTTCAGGAGAGATAGAGGAGAGAAGGCAGCTTGAGAAGAGGGTATACTGGATGATTTAGGGAAGGAAAAATGAGGAATTATGTCAAGATTCCCAGTGTAGGGCTGGGGGTGTAGCTCAGTGGTAGAATGCTTGCCTAGAATGTATGAGGTCCTGGGTTTGATTTCCAGTACCACACAAAAATAAATAAATAAATTAAATAAAGAGGAAGAGATTTCCAGTGTACAGGCCTGAATGAATGGTGCTGACATTGAAATATAAGACACACAGAGAAAAAAAAAATCAGTGCATTGTTTGTTTTCCATGGGGCTAGTTGTGGGTTATGGAAAGAGTAATTTGGACATGGAAAGTTTCAGGTACTCATCAAATATCCAGATGAAGATTTGCAATAGAGAATTAGATACACACATTAGATTGGTATTTGGTTACATGATAAGTGCTTTAGGAAGAAAGGGAGAGAGGGAGGAAAGGAGGAAGGGAATCAGTAGAAAGGCTATGCTGGGATATGTAGCTCAGGTATCATCAGTATGTCCGGGTCAGTTTAAAAGTGGAATTGGCCGAGTGTGGTGGCACATGCTTGTAATCCCAGTATTTGGGAGGCTGAGACAGGCGGATCACAGGTTTGTGGCCAGCCTCAGCAACTTGTGAGGCCCTCTGCGATTTAGTGAAACCCTGTTTAAAAATAAAGAATAAAATAGGGCTGGGGGTATAGCTTGGAGGTAGAATGTCCTGGATTCCATCCCCTGTACCACAAAATAAGACAGAAAGAAAGAAAGAAGGAAAGAAAGAAAGAAATCTCAGCATTTGGGAGGCTGAGACCAGAGGATCCGGGGTTCGAGGCCTGCCTCAGCTACCTGGTGAGGCATTCCGCAACTTAGTGAGACCCTGTTTCAAAATAAAGAATAAAAAATAGGGCTGGGGGTATAGCTCGAAGGTAGAATGCCCCTGAGTTCAATCCCCAGTACTGAAGGAAAAAAGAGAGAGAGAGAGAGAGAGAGAGAGAGAGAGAGAGAGAGAGAGAGAGAGAGAAAGAAGAATTGGCCTAGCATGGTGGCACATACCTGTAATCCCAGTACTTGGGAGATTGAGACAGGAGGATCACAGGTTTGAGGACAGCCTCAGCAACCTAGTGAGACCCTGTTTCAAAGTAAAAAATAAAAGAAAGGGCTGGGGTGTGGCTCAGAGGTAAAATGCCCCTGGGTTCCATCCCCAGAACCACAAAAATAAATAATAAAATAAATAAACATATATAAATAACAGTGGAATTGGGTGAGATTGCCTAAGGAGGCAGGATAGGTGGGGTGAGAGAAGAAATCTAGGACAAGATCCCAGGGACCAATAGCATTTATGGGGCAGGTGAGGAAAGTAAAGCCATCAGCAAAGACTGAGAAGGAAAGTTCAGAGAGGAAGGAGGAACTACACATCCAATGAGCTCCACATACCACATAATTAGACAAAAGCCTAAGTCATGTTTTCCATAAAAGTTTATTGAGACCTAGATGCAGGGTATATTAGTCCGGGTTCTCCAAAGAGAAAGAACCAGTAGATTAGATAGATAGATAGATAGATAGATAGATAGATAGATAGATAGACAGACAGACAGATAAATAGAGAGGGGGATTTATTAGGAGAATTAGCTTACTTAATAATAGAAGCTGAGAAATCCCACAACAGGCCGTTTACAAGCTGGAGACCCTAGGATGCCAGGAAGTGGTCTCACATGAGTCCAAAGGCCTCAGAACCAGGGAAGCTGATGGTGTAATTTTCAGCCCAAGTCCAAAGTCCTGTGAACTGGGGTGGGGTGGAGCCATGGGGTGGGTGTAAGTCACAGGGGTAAGTCCTGGAGTAACAAAGGCCAGAGAGCCTGGAATTATGATGTCTACGGGCAAGAGAAGAGTATCCCAGCTCCAGGACAAAGAGGAAATATTTTTCTTGCTTTTTTTCTCTTTCTGGGTCCCTAGTGGATCAGATGGTGCCTGATGACATTGAGTCCACCAGTTCACAGGCCAGTCTCTTCTAAGAACACTCTCATACACTCAGAAATAATGCGTTCCATTTCTTTAGGTATTCCTTAGTCTAGTTGAGTTGATACCTTAAATTTCCTTAAGTTTTAAGGATTTTACAAACACTTCTATAATTTATTATTTTTTGGTGGCACTGGGGATTGAACCCAGGGCCTCAGACATGCTAGACAAGCACTATACACCACTGAGCTACATCCCCAGTGACACCTTAAATTAACTATCACATGGGGAATTGAGATTCATAGGTTCCCCCTGTCTTCTTTTCCTTTTGCCCTTTCTCCAAGAGGAAGAACTGAATGTATGTTTCCTTTCTGGGGGTCACAGATACTTTCTGGACCAACCCACAGTACCGCCTGAAGCTCTTGGAGGAAGATGACGACCCTGAGGACTCTGAGGTCATCTGCAGCTTCCTGGTGGCTCTGATGCAGAAGAACCGGCGGAAGGACCGGAAGCTGGGGGCCAACCTCTTCACCATCGGCTTCGCTATCTACGAGGTGTGCAGTCCCTGACCAGCTCCAGCCCAGGAAACACACATCTTCACAAGGAGGATTTGGGGAACTTCCAAAAGGGTGCTCTGGCTTCCCTCATACTCAGTGACCCCCAGTGCTCCTGTTGTCAGGCCCACTTGTGTGTTACAAGCAGAAAATACCAGGGGGTATGGAGGAGCGGGGCCGGGACTGGCAGGGTAGGCACAGGGGTAGCCATATTCTGCATTCACTCTCAAAGTTCCAGCATTCCCTTCTGCCAGCTTTTTTCCTTGTTCAGATCTGAGACATCTTCTTTTTCTGTTTCTCTCAAGGTTCCCAAAGAGGTATAAAAGTGGTGGCGGTCAGCAGCTGTGTGCAACATCCTTGGGGGGCCTGGGTCTGTGGCTCTGGAGACACTTCCTGGTGGGCTTTGCGGGCAGGACTGTGATAGGAGGGGGCCCACCTGTGCTATTTCAACTGCAGAGCAGGGGCCTCGGGGCTTTGCACCCCATGAGGTGCACTCTCTCCCTCCTACCAGACACTCTGCCCACCACACTTATGCTTACATTCATGTAATTACACACTCACACAGTCACACAGACATGTTCTGAGGGTGGCTGCCCTCTTTGGGATGGAGGAATTACTTCCCTCAGAGTCCAGCCAAGGCCCCTCCGCTTCTTTGGGGTCCTTCCCAGCCTGAGGGGATTTGGAGCAGACACACAGCAGTTCTGGTAAGTGGTCTTGTATGTGGGGACAATAGACTTGATCTTCACTTCTGAATCACTGCAAGAAAAGGATGAGGAAGTGAGGTAGGGAGCTCCAGTGATGCTGAGCTATTTGAGACCTTGGGAATTGGAAGTAGGTAGATGGAGACTGAAATGGGTGACCATGGAGTTGGGAAGGGCCCACTTGGAGGGCACTGTGAGCACAACAGGGAGACTCTCTGGGGACTCAGGTCCCACAGGTTCTTCTGTCCCCCAGATGCATGGGAACAAGCAGCACCTGCAGAAGGACTTCTTCCTCTACAACGCCTCCAAGGCCAGGAGCAAAACCTACATCAACATGCGGGAGGTGTCCCAGCGCTTCCGCCTGCCCCCAAGCGAGTATGTCATTGTGCCCTCTACCTACGAGCCCCATCAGGAAGGAGAATTCATCCTCCGGGTCTTCTCTGAAAAGAGGAATCTCTCTGAGTGAGTAACAACCTCCTCCTTACCCTAAAAGCTCACATGGCTCATTCCAGAGGATGAAGGCAGGAGGCTGCTAGACTGGTCTACTTCAGGCTCCTGGAATATGTTGACCAATCTGCACCTCTTTCCCACTCCTAAGCAATGCCACAGCTCCCTGATTCATTCATCCCACAGATATTTACTGATCACCTACTATGTCCCAGGTGCTCTTCTAGGTACTGGGGATAAAGAAGTGAATTAAACAAAAAAAAAATTGCATGCCCTCATGGAGCTTAACATTCTAATGTGAGATGACAATAGATAGAAAAAATATATACGATAGTATGCTAGATTTGGAGAATTGATAAGGACTCAAAATAAAGTAGGAAGAGGTATAGGAAGTATTGAGGGTGATTGAAATTTTAGGTTAGCATGTCAAGGGAATCCAGCAAGGTCACTTCCTGCCCCTAGCCACCAGGGATTTGTTGATAGACCCTGCCATTCTGATGTCTGCCCTTGGAAGATGTGCAAGGTCCGTGTGTAGGTGGCTGGGTCATGTCTTTGGGGAGCCCTGGGCAACACCAACAAGAACCTGTGTGCCTGGGCTTGGCTGTTGGGGATGTTGCCAGTTCCTGCTGTGGAGATTTAGTTCCAGGGGTTCTCTTAAGGTTAGTCCCAACTTGGCCACCAAGAAGCTATGTGACCTGAGCAAATTCCCCATGTACTTCCTTCTTGTTCCTGGTGACACTGAGACACCTGTATGTTTGTATTTCTCACAGGGAAGTTGAAAATACAATTTCCGTGGATCGGCCAGTGGTGAGTGGCTTACTTCTTCCTTGCTAGAAGGTCCAGAAAGTCACCTTCCCAAACTAGACAAGGGACAGGTGGTGGTAGAGGGGAGTGGGCATTGCCAGAGGGGGATGGGAGTCCAGGTGTGCAGGGCAATTATGCCATATTACTGCAATTTCTGCTTGGTATGGCCAGGAGTGATGGGTCTTATGGTTCCAGGGCCATTTAGTCAGTTCAGGGACTGAGAATTATGGAAAAGGGGAGAAGCAGTTGGAACAATTAGAGGAGGAAACAAGGCCACAGGAAGGAATGACAACAAGACCAGCAAGGCTGGATAATATTGGATTTCTCATGTGAGAAAAGGAAGTATACCAACTCTGAACCCAGTGTCAAAACCTAGATCCTTCATCTACCACCTGGGGGACCTGACCTGAGCAAGTTATATAACCCCGCTGATTCAGTTTCCTACTCCATAAAATGGGATGATAATAATGTGTCTGGCAATGCTTTTTTGGAGTTTAAATCAATATGATCGTGTGTGGAAATGTCTAGCACAGCATGGACATCAAGGTTTTTATCCACATGTTTTATACCTTACAAGGTACTTTTCACGTGTTATTTTCCTTTTTTTTTTTTTTTTTTTTTTTGCGGTACTGGGGATGGAACCCAGGGGCATTTTATCTCTGAGCTACACCTCCAGCCTATTTTTTCTTCTTTATTTTGAAACAGGGTCTCACTAAGTTGTGGAGGGCCTCACTAAGTAGCTGAGGCTGGCCGCAAACCTGCAATCCTCCTGTCTCAGCCTCCCAAGTACTGAGATTACAAGCGTGTGCCACCACGCCCAGCTCACGTGTTATCTTTCTGGACCCTTGCAAGTTTTCTGAGAAGTAGATGAGGTTATTCTTCCTGCCTTCCAAGCAAGAGAGCAGAAGATGAGTAGGGTTAAAAGACTTCCTTATGATCACAGAGCTAGAAAGTGGCAGGCATGGCTGGAACTTACACCCAGATTCTGGTTCCAGACTTGGGTTTTCCCCACCTCCCTACGGAAGCCAGGCCCCATGGCTGAGAAGCCCAATGCTGGAAGCACAGAGTTGGTGCACTTGGGGTCTCTGTATGGAGGCATCTCATGTCTGCCTGGAAGCTTTGGGCTCTAATTAGTAAACTGTCCCTTGTGCTCAGTGGGTATGACCTGAGCCAGTAAGAGGACAAATGCCACATTGAACTGTTTTCCTAGTAGTGACATTCATGGTCATAATTCTGACCCTGTGCCAGTGCTCAGATCTTCAAGTGCCTCAGAATCATGACAGACATTTGGTCTTAGTATTATACACATTTGCTTCTATTCTTATCCTTTGGATGCTGGTAATCAATGTATAGTATTTATCAGGAGTTATATACTTAAAAGCTTATGGAAGCTGACACATCACTTAACTGAATAAACAGGCAGGTGCAGGGGTTTGTGTGTCCCCAGTACTGCCATATTTGCCTGGAGTTCTCAAATAACACTTGGCTTCAGTGTTGGAGGGACAACTGGAGTGGCAGCAACTGTGGCAATTTGGAGGGTGCAGAGAACAGCCGCCCTTAGCTCAGCTGATTATCGCCACTGGGGAGCATAGGTCAGGAGAGCCCACTTGACAAAAGAAGTTTTACAAAAGAAGCCCCAAGGTAAGCCGGGTGTGGTGGCGCATGCTTGTAATCCCAGCATTCGGGAGGCTGAGACCAGAGGATCCGGGTTCGCGGCCAGCCTCAGCTACCTAGTGAGGCACTCTGCAACTTAGTGAGACCCGGTTTCAAAATAAAGAATAAAAAATAGGGCTAGGGGTATAGCTTGGAGGTAGAACGCCCCTGAGCTCAATCCCTAGTACCACACACACAAAAAAAAAGAAGCCCCAAGGTGGGCATAGTGGTGCACCCTTGTAATCTCAGTACTTGGGAGGCTGAGATAGGAGGATCACAGATTTGAAGCCAGCCTCAGCAACTTAGTGAGACTCTTACCAAATAAAAAATAAAATAGGTCTGGGGGTATACCCTAGAGGTTGAAAGCCCCTGGGTTACATCCTTAGTACCTAAAAAGAAAAGAAAAAAAAAGAAGTCCCAATTCTGGATTTCCATGTTAAGTTAGATATTTGCTTAAAAAAATAATAATTTTTTTTTCTTTAAGTCAATTTCATTTTTAAGTCAGTTTTGAGTAAGCCGCATTTTTTGGTGTTTTAGTAACTAATTTCACTTTTTTCTGGTACTAGGGATTGAACCTGGGGGCTACATCTACCTCTGAGCTACATCCCCACCCCTTTGTCTTTGAGACAGGGTCTCCCTAACTTGCCCAAGCTGGCCTTGAACTTGCAATCCTCCTGCATCAGGCTCCTAAGTAGCTGGAATTACAGGTGCATGCCATTGCGCCAATTTTATTTTTATTATTATTACTTTTTTTTTAATGCGGTACTAGGGATTGAACCCAGGGGCATTCTACCTTTGAGCTACACCCCCAGCCATATTTTATTCTTTATTTTGAAATAGGGTCGCACTAAATTACGGAGGGCCTCACAAGTTGCTAAGGCTGGCTGCAAACTTGTGATCCTCTTGTCTCAGCCTCCCAAGTATTGGGATCACAAGTGAATGCCACCACACACGGCTTCCAATTTTATTTTTTAAAATATTAGCCAGAGGGTTCCCTTCCTTGGCTATATCCAATAACAGTGGGTCATTAAAACAAAGCCACAGCAGTCACCAGTCTCTGGACATGGAGGAGGGCAAAAGAATTTTCTCCTGCCTTCACCTCCTTGCCCTTTTTGGCCCCAAGTAATCCAGATATCTAGACCCCAGAGCTTTATCCCAAGTTTTCCATCCAGACCCAGGGAAGCCCAATGCTGGGCTATTTTGGAAACGAATTTTTCACTTATTCTACATTTATTGTTTCCTTTTTATGCAGAAAAAGAAAAAACACAAGGTGGGTGTAACAGGGTGAGTGGGTAGAGGATGTGTGCATGTGCTCACATGTGTGTGCATTCGTGTACTCATGTGTCTCTTCTCTCCCTCCTCCCCAGACTCCCACTGGGGCATGAGTGTGTAATAATGAATGCTGACACTTGCTGAGGGACACTGGGTGGTCTTCTAGGTCCACGGGTTAACTCAGTCCCCACAACAGCGCTATGAGATTGGCACCATGATTAGCCCAATTTCCAGAGGTACAAACTGACTAACTTGCCCAAAGCCACACAGCCAGCACTGGAGCTGCGCAGGGGCTCTCCAAGCATGGTAGCTGGTCCTGGCCAGAGCCAATACCACGCACTGTGTTGTTGTCTTTTTAGTTTTCAGTTACAATAGTATCTAAAGAGTAGGTGCTATTCCCCTTTTACAGGTGAGAGTACAGACCCAGAGAAGGGAAGGGACACAAGGCTAACTGTGTCCAAGGGCACACAGCTAACTGAGTGGGGAAACTGGAACTGGAAACAATATCTGTCTATGATAAGACCTGTTTCTTGCCCTCATTTCTCTGGTGCCCCCTTTATTCTCCAGTACTTGTGTTGTCTAGACCCACACTTGGGCCTGAATACGTGTGCCAGGCAGGGATGCTCTATTGCTATCCCATGTGCATACACCCACCTCAGACTGTGACTACTACTTATTCTGGGATCCCCACAAGTTTCAGTTTAGGAGGCAGGCCAAGCAAGAGCTTCTAGACACACAGCATGGAAAGGCAACGGGCCTCCCTTAGAGATGGGTCAGACTGCTTTTCTGCTCTGAGACTCTGCTTACCCCATTCTCTGTATTGCAGCTCTCAAACCCTACAACCCAACCTCCCACTGGCTTTCTCTAGGGGTACACAGCCTCCACCAGTATTGGCATGGCATGGCAGCCGCTCTCTGCCCTTTTCATATCCTCTTGCTTGCATGAGTGTATCTTGAAAAGATCCTTTACTTTTGTGTACCATCTTAAATGTTTTTGTAGTATAATTTTACATTCAGTATCTATCTCTTTTGATATCCACAAGAGCCCTATCAGGAGGGAAAAACAAGTTTTACCATCCCCATTAATGGATGAGTAACCAGGCCAGTGAAGTTTTTTCTTTTCTTTTTGATGTGTGTGTGGTACTGGGGATTGGACCCAGGGACATTCGGCCTCTGAGCTACACTCCCAGCCCTATTTTACTTTTTATTTTGAAACAGGGTCTCACTAAGTTGCTGATGGTGGCCTTGAACCTGGCTATTTATTTATTTATTTATTTATTTATTTATTTATTTTTGGTACTGGACATTGTACTTCTGAGCTACATCCCCAGTCCTATTTTATTTTTTATTTGGAAACAAGATCTCACTAAGTTGCTGAGGCTGGCCTTAAGCCTGCAAACTTCCTATCTCAGCCTCCCAAGTACTGGGATTACAGGCATGTACTACCACACTCAGCTTATTTTTATTTATTTTAAATTTTATTTTGTGGTTTTGGGGATTGAACGTAGAAGTGTTCTACCTCTGAGCTACATCCCCAGCTCTTTTTATTTTTGTTTTGAAACAGGTCTTGCTAGGTTTCTGAAAGTCTTGCTATGTTACTGAGGCTGGTCTGGAACCTGCAATCCTCCTGTCTCAACTTCCGAAGTACTGGGATTACAGGGGTGCACCACCATGCCTGGCTTCCTTTCTGTTTTTTGAGGCAGAGTTTCACTAAGCTGCTGAGGCTGACCTTGAAGCTGTGATCCTCTTGCCTCAGCCTCCTGAGTCCTGTGATTATAGGTGTGTCTGTGCCACCATTCCTGGCTGAAATTCTGCTCTTTGTGTGTGTTGGGGGGGGGGCTGGGGCTTTTTTTTTTTTTCCCACTGAACTTCTGGGGAATTTTAGTTTGAGGTTACTTCCATCTGGAAAAAAAAAATTCTACAAAACATTTAAACATCATCACCCTGGATCCTGGGGTTTCTGAAGCCTTAGCATTTTCCTGTGTACTACTTTGTTGCACCCTCATAGCTCTATCATGAGGAGATGGGTGGATGTCAAGAGAGAGAACAGAGGTCCAAGGAAGCTCAGCAGCTTCCCCCATTCACACAGCTTCGCAGTGGCAGATGGAGCTTGAACTGAGGTTCAAGAGCTCCTGACTCTGATCTTTCCCTCTCACTAGACAAAGCTGCTCCAAGGGGGAGGCTCAGTGTGCCAGCTCAGCTGGTAATCTTTGCTTCCTTCCTACCCTCCCCACTTCCCCCCTCTCTCCAGCCCATCATCTTCGTTTCAGACAGAGCAAACAGCAACAAGGAGCTGGGTGTGGACCAGGAGTCAGAGGAGGGCAAAGACAAAACAAGCCCCGATAAGCGAGAGAAATCCCCACAGGTGTCTAAGCATGTGGCGTGAGCGGGGTGGCTAGGGCACAACAGGGGTCCTCCTATGCTCTTGGGGCACATGGGGGTTGGAGGGGACGGTCCCCACAGGGGGTGTCTCTTTAACATCTAGAATGTGGATTTGTCCCATTGACCTTTTCTCTCAGCAGTTCTTCTGAAATCTGGAATGTTGTTTGGGTGAATGCTTGGGGTTGGGTTGCCACACCAAGCTGGTCCTAGGACTGGAATGACAGGTGGGGCCTCCCTACTGAGCTTATCCAGCTAGGACAATGAGTAAAGGTAGAGGCAAAGGCCGAGACTCAACTAGCTTGAGAGCTGACATTGAAGAGCTATCTTCAGATCTGGCGCTTCTGACAAGAGGGGGAGATTAGTGGCAGGGGCAGGGGTGGGCAGAGGGCATCAGAAATGAGGTCCTGCAGAGTGTAGGGGAAGGTGTTACTGGAGTGTGGAGAGAAAGCTTAGTGGAGATGAGGCTGAGGGGCAGGTCCCCAGACAGATCCAGAGCCTTGTCATCTACCCTGTACCACCTATGCAGTGGAATGGGGGGGCAGGTCTTTTGAGGACTTGGCATTAATGACAGAGGTTGCTGGAAGAATTAGCATGGTCAGAGACTGACCTGCTGGGGACCACTTGGTTAGAATGATCAGGCTCAAAACAGTGGAGAAGGCAGTAGCTGGAGGAAGATGGTGGGGAGAGCACCAAGGGGGCTGAGTGTCGGCATGGCAAATGTGTCCTTTGGCCTGAGAGGTTAGGGCCGGGAGGTATGAAGTGAAGAGCAGTTAAGGCCTAGATGATTCTCACTCCAGCGCACCATGTTCAATTAAGAAGAGTATCAGTCCTGTGCACAGCTTCTACTGCCATCTTCGGCCGTTTTGGGCACCCCAGTTCCTCTGGCACAGTTTTCCTCACCATCCATCCATCCCTGATTCCAGTGAGCCAGTTTTCCTTTGTACTTCCACAGCCACGGCCTGGCAACACTGACCAGGAAAGTGAGGAACAGCAGCAGTTTCGTAGCATTTTCAAGCAGATAGCAGGAGATGTAAGTACTCTCAATCCTATCCACTTGATTAATTGCTCAAATGGCCAGTTCTTCCATTATTGTCTAATAGAGGTCATTTCAGATTTTGTTGGAACTGTGTATATGTGCACCACAGAAATCTATAAGCCCTTGAGTTTGGGGTTGCCACACTCACTGTGTACTCGAGGCCTTTTGGCTATGAACTGCCCACTGGTCTGGACAGCTCAAGACTCAGTATCTGGCCCTTTGTTTCCATCAGAAAAGCCCCAGCTTCCCACGGCAGAACAGCACTGACAGGGATTTCACAAATGTGGACAGCTGGGATTTGTTCTGCAAAGCCTCTGTTCCATCAGCTGCTGTACTCTGACACTGACTCTCTTCTCCTTTCCCCTCAGGACATGGAGATCTGTGCAGATGAGCTCAAGAATGTCCTTAACACAGTTGTGCACAAATGTGAGCAACTCACACCAGATGTGAGGGATGGGCAGGGGGTCCAGTTAAATGAAAGCAGCTCCTCACTTTTCTCCATCCCCCCAGACAAGGACCTGAAGACACAAGGGTTCACACTGGAGTCCTGCCGTAGCATGATTGCTCTCTTGGATGTATCCTTCCAGTTGTCCCCTTCCCAACCTTCTGACATCTGCCCACAGGGGTCAGGGAAACAATATGGGGTGTTCAGTAAGGCAGAGAACCCAAATCTGTGGCTAAGGAAAGATTTAAGGAGATTCTGACCAAAATATCCTGGATGCTGGCGGAAGCATTGTTAGAGGCAGAAGGGAAGGATACTGGGTTGTAGCTGGCCCCTATTTCCTGCTCTTACCCCAGGCCTGAGATCCTGCCTGACATTCTGCCCAAACAAGAAGGATCCTTAGTGGATAAGCCCCATGGATTATAAAGCCAGCAAGAACTTTGGTGGAAGCCGGGCGTGGTGGCGCACGCTTGTAATCCCAGCATTTGGGAGGTTGAGACTGGAGGATCCAGGTTCGCAGCCAGCCTCAGCTACCTAGTGAGGCACTCTCCAACTTAGTGAGACCCTGTTTCAAAATAAAGAATAAAAAATAGGGCTGGGGGTATAGCTCGGAGGTAGAATGCCCCTGGGTTCAATCCTCAGTACCACAAAAAAAAAAAAAAAAAAAAGAACTCTGGTGGAAGAATGGAGGGGAGGGTTAAACAATGGGACAGGAGAGTGGGTAAGGGAGCTCAGACAGAGGCTTCTTATAGGGCCTCCTTCCCTGCAGAGTACCCTGGCCACACCCTTATAGTCCAGAGGGATTTTTCTATGTGCCTGTAGCCCTGACCTCCCTCCTCCAGACAGATGGATCTGGGAGGTTGAACCTGCAAGAGTTCTATCATCTCTGGAAGAAGATCAAGGCCTGGCAGGTGGGATGAGACTGAAGTGTGGGAGAGAAGGAGGGGTTGATTTAGGGATTCAGTGTGTGACTTCTGTTCTCAAATTTTCTGTGGCCAGCTGGGCATGGCCATGGGGCATGTCTCTAATCCCAGCTACTTGGGAGGCTGAGGCAGGAGGACTGCCACATTCTAGGCCAGCCTTTGCAATTTGTAGTAAGATCAAAATAAAAATAAAAAGGGCTGGAATGTAGCTCAGAGGCAGAGCACTCCTGGGTTCAATCCTCAGTACCAAAAACTTTTTTTCTATTGCTAGAAAATCTTCAAACACTATGACACAGACCAATCTGGCACCATCAACAGCTATGAGATGAGAAATGCAGTCAATGATGCAGGTGCTGGGAGGAAGGGGGTGGCAGGCATGTGGATAGGCCTGGTGGGGGCAAGAGTGGGAGGGCAGACTGGGCTACTAAAGAAAGGGTGAAGAAAGCAGTTCTCATTTTCCTGAAGCCAGAGTGGCCAAGGGGCAGAGAAAACAGAAAGCAGGCCTAAGGACTCCAATTCTCCTTCCGCCTTTATCCTGCCTCTCCACAGGATTCCACCTCAATAGCCAGCTCTATGACATCATTACCATGCGGTATGCAGACAAATACATGAACATTGACTTTGACAGTTTCATCTGCTGCTTCGTCAGGCTGGAGGGCATGTTCAGTAAGTAGGGGGCTCCCCTTCTGCTGTCAAGCACTTCTAGCCCTCTCCCACAGAGACGGTCATGGCAGTAGGAATCTCAGCCTGATAATCTTCCAATGTACTTGGTCCAAGCTAAACAAAGGCCAAGGTCCTCTTTTTTTGTGTGTGTGTGTATGTGTGTGTGTGGTACTGGGGATGGAACCCAGGGGCATTCTACCTCTGAGCTACACCCCTAGCCCTATTTTTTATTCATTTTTTGAAACAGGGTCTCACTAAGTTGTGGAGGGCCTCACTAAGTAGCTGAGGCTGGCCACGACTCGGATCCTCCAGTCTCAGTCTCCCAAGTACTGGGATTACAAGCGTGCGCCACCACGCCCGGCTCCAAGGGTCCTCTTTAGGCCCACAAAAGGATGGCAAAGGGAAGACTACTGGCAATACTGCAGATATTTGTGCTGCAGGACAGCAGTTGGTACATGGTCCTCTTAAGACAAGTTCCAAGCCGGGCATGATGGCGCACGCTTGTGATCCCAGCATTTGGGAGGTTGAGACTGGAGGATCCAGGTTTGCGGCCAGCCTCAGCTACCTAGTGAGGCACTCTGCAACTTAGTGAGACCCTGTTTCAAAAATAAAAGATAAGGCTGGAGGTATAGCTCGGAGGTAGAATGCCCCTTAGTTCAATCCCCATTACCGCAAAAAAAAAAAAAAAAAAAAAAAAAAAAAAAAAAAACAAGTTCCAGTAGTGGAGGAGGTGCAGGCCTGTAACTGGCCTCTGTGTTCTTTCACACAGGAGCTTTTAATGCATTTGACAAGGATGGAGATGGTATCATCAAACTCAACGTTCTAGAGGTAAAACAATAGATGCAGCACACTCCCCCTGCACCAATCAATTAGGCAGATTGGATCCACTGTATACTCACTTCCAAATGGTGGTGGAATGATGGGATAGAAGGGAAGCTTGGCAGGGAATGTGGCTCACGGGGCTCAAAGAGGTCTTGGCTCTCCAAATTACTTTATGCTGGAAAACAGGTACCTTCCTACAAAGATCTAGGGGAAAGGATATAGTAGACTTTTGCTCCCTTGAGAATCTTCCTGGTGTCTATTCCTTTACCCCCCTGTCACGTAAGATCCCTAGGGCTGAGGTCTCTTTTCTTGTCTATATTCTGATCTTGAGATTTCTTCTTTCAGTGGCTGCAGCTCACCATGTATGCTTGAACACCAGTTGGTCTCATCCAAGACCATGAAGGATCACTCAGGATTTCAACTTCACCTAATAGAGCTAGAGCCCTTTACCTCAAAGGACCCAGTAGTGGCACCCTCTGCAGGCTGCCAGATACCTCCTTGGTCTTGTTCCTTCTCCCCTTTGCTCCACATTTTGTCTTGATCTGTCATGTCCAGGCAGACCCCTTTGCCACCTGAGGGCAAGTGTCTTCCTCAGCTAAGTGCAACCTAGCCAAGGTCTGCTGACTCTGAGCTGCCTCAGCTTTGAGGCAACTGCTACCCCCTTAGCTTGCACTAAGCTGTTTGCAGAAGCATTTGCCAACAGCACTTGACACTCACTCCTGGTGGAGCCCTCTCTCATCTTTTTGCTTTCCTACCCATAGGAAAATAACCAAATTTGCACTTGGATCTGCCTTTTCTAGAATGGGTCTGGGGTAAACTCAGTGGAAGAGGGTTGGATACTTTGGGTTGTCTGACTCATGTTTGGCTGCATTCTGAAAAAAGTTTATCTAAATAAAGGCATGTGTATGGCTGGTTCCACTTTTTTGTATTTTATATTTAGATGTCAGCCACCAGCAGGGCTTAAAGCCTTCCAATCATACATTCACTCACCTATCACCTATACAAAGCCTTAGTTTCAGGCAGAGGATGTAGGTCAGGGCATGCTTGCTTAGCATGCACAAAGCCCTGAGTTTGATCCCAACACTGCCCCCTCCCTCATCCCCAGCAAAAGCAAGCCCTAGTTTCAGAATAGAATAATGGGAAATACACACAAATATAATACCTTAAGCGGGGCAGGCACGGTGACACACACAGGAGGATCACAGGTTGGAGGCCAGCCTCAGAAACTTAGCTCTGGTCCTGTTTCAAAATAAAAAGAGCTGGGGTAGTTTGGAAATGGAATGCCCCTAGGTTCAATCCCCAATACCACCATCACCACCAAAAACCCTCAAGTCTTATTTAAATCATACCTATTGCTATTTTTTGAGCATAGGAATCACTCAAGTATTCTCCAAAATATATAAAAGAGAAAAACGGGGGGAGAGTTGTTGGCATATAGCATATCAAGAATAAACGAAGGCCAGGCGTGGTAGCGCACGCTTGTAATCCCAGTACTTGGGAGGCTGAGACAGGAGGATCACAGATTTGCAGCCAGCCTCAGCTACTTAGTGAGGCCTTGTTTCAAAATAAAGAATAAAAATAGGGCTGGAAGGTGTAGCTCAGAGGTTGAATGCCCCTGAGTTCAATCCCTAGTACCACCAAAAAGAAAAAAAAGGGGGGGGGGGTTATGGCTTTGTAGTATAGTTTGAAGTCAGGTATTGTGATGCCTCCTGCATGGTTCTTATTGCTAAGAACT
The DNA here is from genome assembly GCA_004027655.1 of Graphiurus murinus. NCBI lineage: Eukaryota > Metazoa > Chordata > Mammalia > Rodentia > Gliridae > Graphiurus > Graphiurus murinus. Next base: position 19,703 of record PVLC010028730.1, read on the forward strand.
ACTTTGGCAATTCTGGGCTTTTTGTTGTCTTAAATGAATTTAAGGACTGATTTTTCTGTCTGTGAGAAATGACCTTGGTAATTTAATGGGTATCACATTGAATCTGTAGATCACTTTTGGAAGAATGACCACTTTGATATTTATTCTGCCTATCCAAGATCATGGAAGATCTCTCCATCTTCATCTGTGGGTTTTCTTTGATTTCTTTTTTTCAATGTTTTATAATTTTCCTTGTAGAGGTCCTTTACCTCCTTGGTTAGGTTTATTCCTAGGTATTTTATTTTGGGGGGTATCATGAGTAGAAGTGTTTTCTGGATTTTTTAAGTGGATTTGTGGTGGGCGTACAGGAAAGCTGATTTTTTAAGACTCATTTTGTATCTAGACATTTTGCTGAATTTGATCAGTTCTATAAGCCTTTGGTTGAGTTTGCTGGGTTTTCTTAGTATCATGTTATCTGTAAATAGGGACAATTTTAGTTCTTCCCTTCCTATTTGTACTCCTTTGGTTTCCTTGCCTTATTGCTCTGGCTATAGTCTCAAGTACTCTACTGAAAAGAAGTGATAATGAACATCCTTGTTTTGTTCCTGTTTTTAGTGGGAACTCTCATTTTTTCCCTATTTAAAATGATGTTGGCTGTGGGCCTATTGTATATGTCCATCAACAGATGAACGGATTACAAAACTGGGATATGTACACAATGGCATTTTATTCAGCCATAAAGAACAAAATCATATCACTTGCACAGAAATGGATGGAACTGGAAAACATTATGCTGAAATTAGTCAGTCACAAAAAGTAAAAAATTGGATGCTCTCCCTAATATGTGGAAGCTAGGGAGAAAGTGGGGCATAGGACTCTAGATAAAGAAACCTTAAATGAGCAAAGGTGACCTAACTGAAGGTGATGTGGGTGAACACCCTAATGCACATGATGTACATTCACAAACATATCAAAGTCATTCACTAAGCCAAACATGAGAAAGGGAGAGGGGGGAGGGAATGGGGTGGGAATTGGGGAAGGGTTAAATGAGTGGTGTGTGCATGTATGCCTCTACCAGCTTGTACCTCATTAAGATGTATGATTACAATG
>PVLC010028731.1:0-20781 GCA_004027655.1 Graphiurus murinus
TTTTTTTTTTTTTTTTTTTTTTTTGCGGTACTGGGGATTGAACTCAGGGGCATTCTACCTCCGAGCTATACCCCCAGCCCTATTTTTTATTCTTTATTTTGAAACCGAGTCTCACTAAGTTGCGGAGTGCCTTACTAGGTAGCTGAGGCTGGCCGCGAACCCGGATCCTCCGGTCTCAGCCTCCCGAATGCTGGGATTACAAGCGTGCACCACCACGCCCGGCTCTTAGTCCTATTTTTAATTCTTTATTTTGAGACAGGGTCTCACTAAGTTGCGGAGGGCCTCACTAAGTAGCTGAGACTGGCTGTGAACCTGAATCCTCCAGTCTCAGCCTCACAAGTACTGGGATTACAAGCATGTGCCACCACGCCTGGCTCAAGAGGCCATCATCCTAACTACCACAGTTCATGTGTGTATGGTTACTGGGACTTGAACTCAGGGACATTCTACCCCTGAGCTACACCCCCATCCCTTATTTATTCTTTATTTTGAAACAGGGTCTCACCACATTGCTGAGGACCTTGATAAATTGCTGAGGCTGGCCTCAAACTTGTGATCTTCCTGCTTAGCCTCCCAAGTACTGGGATAACAGGCATGCACCACCAAGCCTGGCTGACATTACTTTCTTAGAAGACAGTCAGCCAGGTGTGGTGGCACACACTTGTAATCCCATTACTTGGGAGGCTGAGACAGGGAGATCACAGGCTTAAGGCCAGCCTAAGCTACTTAGTGAGACCCTGTTTCAAAATTAAAAAAATAGCCTTTCCTTTCTGCGGCGTGCGGCAGCAAGATGGCAGTGCAAATTTCCAAGAAGAGGAAATTTGTTGCCAATGGCATCTTCAAAGCTGAACTAAATGAGTTTCTCACTCGGGAGCTGGCTGAAGATGGCTACTCTGGAGTTGAGGTCCAAGTTACACCAACCAGGACCGAAATCATTATCTTAGCCACCAGAACACAGAATGTTCTTGGTGAGAAGGGTCGTCGTATCCGGGAATTGACTGCTGTAGTTCAGAAGAGGTTCGGCTTTCCCGGGGGCAGTGTAGAGCTTTATGCTGAAAAGGTGGCCACAAGAGGTTTGTATGCCATTGCCCAAGCAGAGTCTCTTCGATACAAACTCCTAGGAGGACTTGCTGTGCGGAGGGCCTGCTATGGTGTGCTGCGGTTCATCGTGGAGAGTGGGGTCAAGGGCTGCGAGGTTGTGGTGTTTGGCAAACTCCGAGGTCAGAGGGCTAAATCCATGAAATTTGTGGATGGCCCGATGATCCACAGCGGGGACCCTGTTAACTACTACGTGGACACTGCCGTGCACCATGTGCTGCTCAGACAGGGTGTGCTGGGTATCAAAGTGAAGATCATGCTGCCTTGGGACCCAAGTGGTAAGATTGGCCCTAAGAAGCCCCTGCCTGACCATGTGAGCATTGTGGAACCCAAAGATGAAATCCTGCCCACCACCCCCATCTCAGAACAGAAGGGTGGGAAGCCAGAACCACCTGCCGTGCCTCAGCCAGTCCCTACTGCATAACAGGGTATCCTTGGTTGCTGTATCTGGAGTCTGGATGTTGCTGTGTAAAGGTGTTTAATAAAATCTTGGACAAAGACATAAGGCCTGACTAGACAATCTGTCCAGTGTTCAGACTGTATGTTGACCTGTGAAATATTACTTGATCCTCTTGGTTTGTTTAAGCCATATTTATGGTATTTGGAAGGGCCAGAATTGGATTTGGTTTTGGTGCTGGGGCTTGAAGCCACAGCCTTCTGTAGACATGCTTAAAGCTTAGGCACACTCCCAAGTCCTGTGCTCTTAGCCATTATACTGAGGTGGGGGACTTAAAATGTTAAGTTTGATCTATTATAGAACTATTTCAAAAAATAAAACTGGACTGGGGGTTTAGCTTGGAGGTAGAATGAATGCCCCTAAGTTCAATCCCCAGTAGCACAAAAAAGAAGGAAGGAAGGAAGGAAGGAAGGAAGGGAGGGAGGGAGGGAGGGAGGGAGGGGAAGGAAGGAAGGAGAAAACAAAAGAAAGAAAAAGAGCTGGGAGTGTAGCTCTGAGGTACAGTGCCCCCTCAAAGAAAAACTGGGCTTGGTGGCATGTACTTGTAATCCCAGTACTTGGGAGGCTGAGACAGGAGGATTGCAGGCATGTGGCGAGCCTTGCTACTTAGTGATGCCCTACACAACTTAGTGAGACCCTGTTTCAAAATTTTTTTAAAAACTCAAATAGAGCTGGGATGTAGCTCAGAGGTAGAATGCCACTGGGTTCAATCTCTAGTTCCACCCAAAAAAAGAAAAACTAAAGAAAGTGAGGTAAGCCAGGTGTGATGGCACACGCTTGTAATCGCAGTACTTGGGAAGCTGAGACAGGAGGATCATGGGTTCATGGCGAGCCTTAGCTACTTAGTAAGGCCATCTGCAACTTAGACCCTGTTTCAAAATAAAGAATAAAAAATAAATAAATAAAGTGAGGTAAAGATGAAGAGTAGAGAGTAGATAGATGTATGTTTTCCCTAATAGATGTTAAGCTTAGGTTCTTGGGTAAGCACTGAAGTCACTGAGACCAGATCTTCTACCAGTTTCCTAAGACTAGGTTGCGTTTCTTCCCTTTTTTTTTTTTTTTTGGTTACTGGGGATTAAACCCAGGGGCATTCTACCTTCAAGCTACACCCCCAGTCCTATTTTTTATTATTTTGAAACAGGGTCTCCATAAGTTGCAGATAGCCTCACTAAGTAGCTAAGGCTGGTCTTGAACCTGTGATCCTCCTGTCTCAGCCTCCCAGGTCTGGGATTACAATCTCCCATTCTTCTAACTTGTGATCCACAACTAAGTGATTTAGGATTTGTGGTGTGTAGTTGTAATAGGGCTACTGGCTGGATAAATGAGCAGTAAAAATGTGCTTCCCCCATTCCTATGATCCTCTGGGGCATTGTGCTCCTCCTGCCTCACAGAGATGATGGGTTAAAAAACTAATTAGATTCAGATTTTCGTTTTTTCAATATGAGAATATAATGCTTCCTATCTTTTTAAAAAATTGAATTTCCAAAGGCAGGGGCTAGTCCTTATCAGACAAATACCTAATAAGTTATCTTAGAAGAGAACTTTGTATATATAGGAAAACCAGAAACTTTTTTTTTTTTTTTTTTTTTTTTTTTTTTTTTTTTTCGGCAGCCCAGGGTCATTCTACCACTGAGCTACACCCTCAGCCCTTTTTATTTTTTATGATTGGGTGGGGGTGGAAGCTGAACCCATGGGCACTCTACCTCTGAGCTACAGCTCCAACCCCATTTTAGTTTTTCATTTTTAAGACAGGCTTTTGCACAAAGTTGCTGAGGCTGGCCTTGAATGTGGGATCATCCTGTCTCATCCTCCCAAGTACTGGGATTACAGGTGTGCATCACTCTGCCTGGCTGTGTTTGAGAGAGAGGAAGAGAGGATATGAAGTATTTACCTGATTTCAAAGACATTGTTTTGCTAGGCTTCAGGCATACTTGGTTCTGATAAGTGAAACAGGATAAGATACCTTTTGAAGCAGGAGTCCTGCTAAACATGATCAGGTACAGAGGCAGTCTCCCCAGCAAGTTTAGACATTAGTATTACTAACTATACTACAAAGAGCCCAAATTCTTACACCTTCACTGAATTTGGACAAAGCTCAACACCTTTCTCACATGTCTAATTGATACATTTCTGACTTATAGAGGCAATATGTGTTGTGGAAGAGGGTGTTGCTAGTAGAAAAAGCATTGTGTTGGAAATTCAAGTCCAGAGAATTTGGAATCTAGTCCTGAGACAAACCAGCTGTGTGACCTTGAGCAAATCACTTTGTTTCTCTAAGCCTCAGTTTCTCCATCTGAAATTGGCTTATTCTTTAATACTCCTCAGCTCTAAAATTCCTATTTTATTTCTTTTTTTTTGCGGTACTGGGGATTGAACTCAGGGGCATTCTACCTCTGAGCTAAACCCCCAGCCCTATTTTTTTTTTTTTTTATTCTTTATTTTGAAACAGGGTCTCACTAAGTTGCAGAGGGCCTCACTAGGTAGCTGAGGCTGGCCGCAAACCTGGATCCTCCAGTCTCAGCCTCCCAAATGCTGGGGTTACAAGCATGCACCACCACGCCTGGCTTAAAATTCCTATTTTATTTCTAACAGACATGTGTTTTTAATAGTTAATAAGTGAAGATATTTGTGCCAAATACTTAATAAGAAAATCATGTAGTTTTTCCCCAATGTTCTGCTGTTTTCTTTTGAATTTTAGTCAAGGTTTTTTACTGGAAGGGTAATGAAAATATTAAAACAAGCTTCCAACAGTTTTTTTTAATGGAATAAAATGTTCACGAGTTCATCTTGGAAGGTTGAAATATTTATATCTGGGAGAAAAGGATTTCAGTTAAGACCTCAAAACTCATGGTCAAATCTTTCTGGGACAAGATGAGAAATGGTTTAAACACTTGATAATTTTATCGATGGTATAGAAAGTCTTGTAATACTATTTACCTAGGTTAATATCCCCATTGATACTAACCAGGCCTGATTCCTAAACTACTTCCCTAATTTGCAGTTTCAGGTGGAGGTTAGGATATAGAGGATTTTCGAAAGCCAGATAACCAACCTTTCCCAAAGTGTTTTATCTGATGTAGGCACTGAGACTTTTATTCTTACTCTTCTGTCCGTGTATGTATATGTGTATGTGTCCTTTTTATTTTTTTGTTTACTTAATTAATTTATTTTTTATGGTGCCAGGGATTGAACCTAGGGGCAGTCTACCTCTGAGCTATATCCCCAGCCCTGTTTTATTTTTTATTTTCAAACAGGATCTCACTAAGTTGCTAAGGGTCTCACTAAGTTGCTGAGGTTGTCCTCAAACCTGTGATCTTCCTGTCTTAGCCTCCTAAGTACTGGGATTACAGGCATGTACCACTATGCTCAGCTCTACTGTACTTTTACTCTCACTTCCATAGAGTAAATGGCTATAAGAGAAACTCCATGTCAATATCTTTAAGTTGTTTCTTTGGGGCTGGCTATAAATGACAGAGAAAAATCTTCCAATCTCCTGCTTGGGTGGATAAAAGATATGTTGCCAACTCCTGATCTTTTCAGGTCTTCAACAGTGCAAATTAGGTTGGTTCATGGCTTTATGTTTGGTTTAGAATTCAACTTTCTTACATATGCTAAATCTGTTTTGTTTTGGGGTTTTTGGTGTGTGTGGTACCAGCGATGGAACCTGGGGGCATTCTACCTCCGAACTACAGCCACAGCCCTATTTTTTATCCTTTGTTTTGAAACAGGGTCTCACTAAGTTACAGAGGGCCTCACTAAGCAACCAAGGCTGGCCGCAAACCTGGATCCTCCAGTCTCAGCCTCCCAAATTCTGGGATTACAAGCGTGTGCCACCACACCCGGCTCTATGCTAAATCTGTTATCACCATTTTTTGGTTTTCCAGTTTCCAAAATTTTGTAATTATCTCTTCTCATGATATTTGTCCTTATGGGTTTATATCTTAAGAACAGAAAACAAACAAACAAAAAAAAACTTTAATGTTACTGAAATAAGTTTTCAGAAAGGGAATGCCTATGTTTAATCTGCCATCTTTACCCAGAATCTGGTTTCCTTCATTTCAATGTCATTACATATTTCTAACCCTTCCTCTCCCATATTCTCTCTCTTCTCTTCCCTCCCTTCATTCCCTTCATCATTCAGGCTAGATCTTAGGCCTTTAAGCTGTTCTCCCTTGTCCTTTTGCAATATCTACCTTTATAGTCTTCAACTCTGGATTGCTTTCAACATCTACTTTGTCTGCTACTACATTAGTTCTGTTAAAGTATTCAGAGGAGATATGCTGTGATATAAATTGGCACTATTATAAATTCATGGTTCCAATCTTAACTGAACCTTCAGAACCACACCTTTCCTTACACCTGTCCTGGGCCAACTTTCCTCCCTGCTCAGCAACTGTTCATTCTAATGTCAGAAAATGACCCTGTCTCCTCCTCCTTGGGGAAAATCCTAGCTAACTGGTACTGATTTCCACAGCATACTACTTCCATAGCCTCATCTTTACTCACACCCACCTTCATTTCCTTTCCTCTAGTCTTTGAGGGAGAAGTTTGGGACCATCCCTTCATTTATGCCGTTTATCTCATTCTCCTCTGCTGCCACTGAAACCTCACTCCATTCATTTTTTCCAACATTCTCTAGAACTTTCAAACTTGTTCTATACTATCTCTTTCCCCTAAACTTATAAATACATTGCTTATAGAATAAAGCACAAATTTCCAAGGCCCTCCATCACCTAGCCATCCTTATTCCTCCAACCATTCCCCAACACAGCCCTATCTATATTCACTGCTACCATTTAGCTATGGAAAGTAGCTTATAAATCTCTGTTTTTTTCCCAATCCTTTTAATGCCTCTGCCCTTTTACTTTTGCACGCAGGTGGTGTGTGTGTGTGTGTGTGTGTGTGTGTGTGTGTGTGTGTGTGCGCGTGTGCGTGTGTGTGTGTGTGTTTCACTGGGAATTGAACCCCCATGAGACCCTCAGCAAAGTGGGTAAAATGTCTCCAGTTTAGGAGAATTGAGAAAAAAATTTAAGATGACAAATGACATTTGATACTGGGACTTTAAGGATTTATACATGTTGGGAGAAGTGGATGCACATGGTTTGAGCAAAGGCACAGAAAGGAAAAGTTATATACAAGGAACACTGAGTTACTCAGTTTCTCTGAAATATAGAATATAATATAATAATGTGCATTGTAAACACGGGGAAAATTTTAGTAGAGGTGTTTTTTTGTTTGGTTTTGTTTTTCTGGTACTAGAGATTGAACCCAGGGCCTTGCACATGATGTATCTCCAGGCCTTTTTAATTTTTTTTTTTTTTTTTTTTTTTTGAGCCAGGGTCACACTGAATTGCCTGAATTGGTCTAGTGGCTACTGTGTCCAACTTCATAGTAGTGGTTTTTTTGATTTTTGTTTTTCCCAGTACCAGTACCCAGTCCCCAGGATTGAACTCAGGGGCATTTTACCTCCAAGCTACACCCCCAGCCCTATTTTTTATCCTTTGTTTTGAAAGAAGGCCTCACTAAGTAGATGAGGCTGGCCAGGATCCTGTGATCCTCCTGTCTCAGCCTCCAAGTACTAGGATTACAGGCGTGCGCCACCACGCTTGGCTATAGTAGCAGTTTTTAAACAATAACATGATTACTAGATGAGAGATATTTCATTCGGTATTATACACCTAATACAACGTGGTGCCTGACATACCAGGTACTCAGGAGAAATTTATTTACCCAACTGTTGAACCTCAGAGGGTTCAGGTGTCTAAATAAGGTTGTCTTACAGCTGGGTGTGGTGGCACACACTTGAATCCCAGCATTTGGGAGGCTGAGACTGGAAGATAAGGGTTCGTGGCCAGCCTCAGCTACCTAGTGAGGCACTCCGCAACTTAGTGAGACCCTGTTTCAAAATAAAGAGTATAAAATAGGGCTAGGGGTATAGCTCGGAGGTAGAATGTAGAATGCCCCTGAGTTCAATCCCCAGTACGGCAAAAAATAAATAAATAAATAAATAAATAAATAAATAAATAAGGTTGTCTTACAATATCTTTTGAATTTGGTATAACAGTGGTCCAAGAGCTGGAACCAAGCTTGGAGGAGTGAACTTCTGGGTGATTCTTCACTGAGCCTTTGCCCATGACTCTCTACACAACCAGCTTGGAACAGTGCCTAAAATGATGGGACTACTGTGAGGTGTTTCCGGGAGAATAGAGGATTGAAAGGCAGATCTGCTGAAAGGTCATATTAGCTAGGCCAGTGGGACTTGAGTGGAATGCATATTAATGTGTCAGTTTATAATGTATTCTATGGGGGCGGTAGATGGTCAGTCTTTTTTTTTTTTTTTTTTGCGGTACTGGGGATTGAACTCAGGGGCATTCTACCTCCGAGCTATACCCCCAACCCTATTTTTTATTCTTTATTTTGAAACCGGGTCTCACTAAGTTGCGGAGGGCCTCCCCTCCCGAATGCTGGGATTACAAGCGTGCGCCACCACGCTCGGCTTGGTAGCAGTTTTTGAAGCAGAAATGCTGTGAATGATAAAGGATTTGTTATGCAAATGTGGAAGCTGGTAGTGTATGCATGTTCTTGCATCTGTGTCTAGTGTTAAGCTGGAAATCACTATCAACAGTCAGAAAGGAAAGCGGAATGTGAACAAGAGCAAGAACAAACGGGCCCACAAGAACACCCAAAACCTATAAGAACATACTGGAACTCACACTTCGTCTCTCACTACCTGCAGCCTCATTACTGTGAGTGAGCTGCCAGAGAAGCTGACATCCTTACTATGGAGCTACACAGTATTTGACTTGGGCACCAAGAGATGCTGAAGGAGGATATCTGGCAGAATCTGGAGGAACTGCAGGTCTGGGGACTGCCTGCTAGTTGAGCTAGCATATCAGTAACATCATGCACAAATTGCCACAGTACTTGGAACCATTCATTAAACTTCATAGCCTAAAATGTGACCATAAGACTGTAGCTTAGCCAGGCGTGGTGGGACATGCTTGTAATCCCAGAACTTGGGAGGCTGAGATAGGAGGATCACAGGTTTGAGAACAGCCTCAGCAAGTGAGACTCTCATCAACCTAGTGAGACCCTGTTTCCAAATAAGAAATAAAATCAGGCTGGGGGTATAGCTCAAAGGTATTTACTTTTATTTTATTTATATCTATATATTTATTTTGGTGCTGGGGCTCAAATCCAGGGCAACATGCACACTCTGTATAACCTACAACCCTAGCTTTTTATCTGCTTTTATCATGGACAAAAATCATTCTTTTATTTTCTAATCAGTACAATGAGTAGCAGTACTTGGAACTCTAAAGACTCTTCAAATAAGCCAGGTGTAGTGGTGCACACCTGTAATCCCAGTTCTTGGGAGGCTGAGATAGGAGGATCATAGGTTCGAGGACAGCCTCAGCAAGCAGTGAGAGTCTCATCAACCTAATGAGACTCTGTTTCTAAATAAAGAAATACTGTTCCTGCTCTGGCAGTATCTGGTACTCTGAGACCAAGGCTTGCATTCCTACATACTGCTTTCTTGGAGAGAAAACCACTATGCTGAATAGGCAGACCTCTAGTTTGATACCTCCATATGCACTCCTAATAACAATCTATCATTCCTGCCACTTGCAGTACCACCAAAATCATGCATTTGGTACAGAAACAGCTTGTATCCTATAGTAAGTACTCCAAACTAGAATATAATAATTACTTCCCCCCCAAAAAAGAAAAAAATATATATTCACCATGGAAGGTGGCATTTTCATGATGATCTTGAAGCACTTTTGGTTGAACCGAAGGATTCAACCAGGAAAGTGCCAACCAGGAAAGCAGCACATCCACATTCACTCTCTTGTGGGGCCCTCTTTCTGGTATGGGTTCACTGAGATAGTTCTCAGTGCTGCTGTTTTTACAGGATACTTTGCTACAGATCTGACTGACCAGAGTTATGATCTGCTCCTTGTTGTAGTGATGTGTCAACTTCACTCCATGGCAGAAACTGAAAGATGCCCCTTTTTTTTTTTTTTTTTTTTTTTTTTAATGGTACTGAGGTTTGAACCCAGGGGCATTCTACCTCTGGGCTATGCCTCCAGCCCCCCCCCCCCTCTTTTTTTTTTTTAATGTGTGGTATTGGGGATTGAACCCTGGTGCATTCTACCTCTGAGCTATACTCCCAGCCCTATTTAATTTTGAAACAGGTCTCACTAAGTTGCTGAGGCTGGCTTTGAACCTGCAATCCTCCTGTCTCAGCCTCCTAAGTACCGGGATTATAAGCATGCCACCATGCTCAGCTTGGAAGGTGCCTTTCTATTAAAGCAACTGCTGGATATCCTTGCAATAAAGCATTTGTGCCAACATCTCTCATCAGAATTATAGATAGTAAGTAGCTATGCTCTGTAGATTATTTTCCTTTCTCTAGTTCTGAGGTAACTTGGTTATTTCAAGTATACCTTGATCTCCAATTTCTCCTTCCTTCCTTCCTTCCCTGCTTCCCCTTCCTTCCTTCCTTCCTTCCTTCCTTCCTTCCTTCCTTCCTTTCTTCCTTCCTTCCTTCCTTCCTTTCATGGTACTGGGGACGGAGCTACACTCCTAGCCCTATTTTTATTCTTTTTTGGAAACAGGGTCTCACTAAGTTGCGGAGGGCCTCACTAAATAACTGAGGCTGACCGAAAACCTGGCCTTGAATCTTTGATCCTTGTGTTTCAGCCTCCCGAGTACTGGGATTACAAGTGTGCGCCACCACACCTGGCTTTAATTTCTTCTAAATTGTAATGATTATGCAGTAGGGAATCAGCTCTGGCTCTTTTTTTTTTTTTTTTCAGTACTGGAGATTGAACCCGGGGCCATTCTACCTCCAAGCTACACCCCCAGCCCTATTTTATTCTTTATTTTGAGACAGGGTCTCACTATGTTGCAGAGGGCCTCACAAGTTCCTGAGGCTGGCTGAGAACTTGTGATTTTCCTGTCTCAGCCTCCCAAGTACTAGGATTACAAACATGGACCACTATACCCAGCTTAGCTCTGAGTCTTCTAATAAGAGAGAAGATACTTCTTTATTGGAACATGTTTGTGACTGCCAAATTAAGTAGGAAGTGACTGATTATCTGAAGGTCTTCAAATAGAAAAAGGAGTTGTTTATATTGTTGCATTGATAAGTTATCATGGGAAGCTTATATCCTTTTTCGAAAATTGTTGCTTCTGGTTTGACATATTGATTGGAGCCTCCTTCCACTGGCATCTTAATTCAGGAGCTATCCATGACACTTCATTCACATGTTAACAGTCATATTTATGCGAAATGCCTATGATAGTTTCTCTTGTATTTTGAGTTTTTGTTCAACTGAGTTTTCTTTTATTCTATTTCCACCCCTTGCTAGTCTTCTATCTAAATGTTGAATTCAATTTGGCTTGGAAGAAGTCATCCTGTGCATTCATATAAACTCTTTGAACACACTCAGTTTAGATTAGTGGAAGCTTTCTTCCTTCACTAGGCCACTATGCACTTTCTCAGTATGCACACCAGGTCTTCCACTAAGCTAGAAATCCTTCAGGTCCCATTCGCAGCAGAGCTGGAAGTCTCCCAGGGTCTGGAAGAATTTCTGGTTTTAAACATGCAACTACCGTAAACTGTTTCTTTGCCTATCAACCTTTTTCTGCCACTTTTCTAGGAACTGAACATTGTTCAGTGAGCATGTTGGGAATGGAGCTCTCAGTTGACCTTTGATGTCCTTATGGAATGAGCAAGATAAAAAACAATTCAGTTCCTCCTACACAAATGATGATTCTGGGAAATGGTGAAGCAGGGACAGACCTCAAAAATACTTGGCATTGCCCTAGCTTAGAGACCTTTCTCTTATTCTGTATATTTAAGGAAAATCTGAAATATCTTGTGATCTTTTAGGGGCGAATTGGATATCTTGTTATTAACTATAGGGATTCAGAACTTTTTTATATTCACTAAGAGCTTTGGACATCTAATGTATTAGTTTTGTGTTTCGTGAACATACTTTCTTCTTTCTGGGGTGCCTTTTTGAACTGCTTTTTTATTCTTTAGAGCTATAGTTCTACAGATATTTTGCTTTGTACAATGTTTGTAGTATACATACTTCTACGTTCAGTTTCCTTTCAATTGAAGAAAAGCTTAGAAAAGTCTGAAGAGCCCACTTTATTTATTTATTTATTTATTTATTTATTTATTTATTTATTTATTTATTTATTTATTGTGGTACTGGAGATTGAACCCAGGGGCGTTCTACCTCCGAGCTACAACCCCAGTCCTATTTTTTTATTCTTTATTTTTGAAACAGGGTCTCACAAAGTTGCAGAGAGCCTCACTAAGTAGCTGAGACTGGCTGCCAACCGGATCCTCCTGTCTCAGCCTCCCAAGTACTGGGATTACAAGCATGAACCACCACACCTCGCTTCTCTAGACATCTTTTTTTTTTTTTTTTTTTTTTCGGTACTGGGGATTGAACTCAGGGGCATTCTACCTCCAAGCTATACCCCCAGCCCTATTTTTTATTCTTTATTTTGAAACCGGGTCTCACTAGGTTGCGGAGTGCCTCACTAAGTAGCTGAAGCTGGCCCGAACCCGGATCCTCCGGTCTCAGCCTCCCAAATGCTGGGATTACAAGCATGCACCACCATGCCCGGCATCTCTAGACATCTTAAAGCTTTGTCCCTGACACACAGGGCATTGAGTTGATAATATAATGAGGAAATTTGGGTAAATTAATATTAAAACATAGCTATGGCTTTGTCCTTGAACCTTGTGGGGCCAGGGGAGCTAGGGATTGAACCCAGGGGTATTCTGCTTCCAAGTTGTAACACACTAGCATGTGTATGTGTGTGTGTGTGTGTGTGTGTGTTACTGGGGAATGAACTTGGGGGCATTCTACCTCCAAGCTACACTCCAGCCCTATTTTTTTTTTTTTTTTTTTTTTTTTTTTTTTTTTTTTTTTTTTTTTTGTGGTACTAGGGATTGAACTCAGGGTCTCACTAAGTTGTAGAGTACCTCACTAAGTAGCTGAGGCTGGCCACGAACCCGGCTCCTCCGGTCTCAGCCTCCTGAATGCTGGGATTACAAGCGTGTGCCACCATGCCTGGCTCTCCAGCCCTATTTTATTTGTTACTTTGAAAATAAAATGAAAGTAAACAGTTTCTCACTAAGTTTCTGAGGCTGGCAGAAAACCTGTCCTCCTCTCTCAATTTCTCAAGTACTAAGATTACAAGCCTGCACCACTACACTTGGTTTAACCCTAGCTCTTTTAATTTTTTTGTTTTGGGACAGGGTCTCACTAGGTTGCTGGGACTTTTGCTGAAATCAAAGTAGCAAACTAAATAGGTAGCAACTAGGTAAATGCTTTAATTTGATCTAATTCATTTATTTTTTATTCAACAACTTTTATTTATTTATTTATTTGTGTGTGTGATGCTGGGGGTTGAATCTAGGGGCATTCTACCTCTGAACTACACCCCCAGCTCTATTTTATTTTGAAACAGGTCTCACTAAGTTGCAAAGGGCCTCATTAAGTTGCTGAGGCTGGCTTTGAACCTGCGATCCTCCTTGTCCCAGCCTCCTAAGTGCTGGGATTACAGGTATGCGCCACCACGTCCAACTCTGATTTATTTTTTATTTTTTGCAGTACTGGGGATGGAACCCAGGGACATTCTACCTCCAAGCTACATCCCCAGCCCTATTTTTTCTTCTTTTTTTTGAAACAGGATCTCACTAAGTTGTGGAGAGCCTCACTAAGTAGCTGAGGCTGACGGTGAACCCAGATCCTCCAGTCTCAGCCTCCCAAATACTGGGATTACAAGCATGCACCACCATGCCCAGCTCTGATTTTATTTTTCATTTAGAAACAGGGTCTTGCTAAATTCCTGAGGCTGGCTTCGAACCTGCAATTCTCCTGTCTCAGCTTCCTGAGTACTGGAATTACAGGTGTGTGCCACTGCACCCTGCTATTTAACAACCATTTATTGGACATTTCTTCTGTGTCAGGCACAATGCTGAGTGCTAAGTCTATGAACATGAATCTCTATTCTCTGTTTTATTTCAGTCTAGTGAGAAAAAGACAAGTAAACTATTTTATCATCATATGATAAGAGGTAGGCACCAAGTATTGCGGAAGCACAAACTTGGATTATCAGTGAAGATTTCCTGGAAGAAATATATCTGGGCTGGGCATGGTGGTGCAAGCTTGTAATCCCAGTACTTTGGAGGCTTAGGCAGGAGGATTGCAGGTTTGTGGCCAGCCTCAGTTACTTGGTAAGGCCCTCAGCAACTTAGTGAGACCCTGTTTCCAAATAAAGAATAAAAAATAGGCCTGGGGGTGTAGCTAAAAGGTAGAATGTCATTGGATTCAATCTCCAGTTCTAGGAAAAAAAAAAAAAAAAGTTATCTGGGGTGAGTCCTGTTAGATCGAAGGAGTAGGGAGGTGTTTTGGAAGAATTTTACTTCATCTTCTATAAATATGAAATAATGTATACCAAATCCTGGGAAGTAAAGTGTAGTTAACATGTAGAGCCTTTAGATAATAGGATAGTTAGGTAGAGGCAGGAAAATGTTAGTTATAAGAACTGTGAATAGGAGCTGAGCATGGTGGCACACACCTATAATACCAGTACTTGGGAGGCTGAGACAGGAGGATTGCAGCTTCATCAACTTAGTGAGATTCTCAGCAACCCAGCAAGACCCTGTTCCAAAGCAAGAAATAAAAAGGACTGGAGTTATAGTTCAGAAGTAGAATGCCTCTGAGTTCAATCCCCAATACCACACACAAAATAAAGAACTGTGAGGAGGAGTTTGTGATATAATAGAAAGTGGATTGTCAGTGATTTGATGTCTTGCCAAATTTCTTTGGAATCCTAAAAGCTTCATAAAGTATAAGATAGGGTTTCTAGGGAGAAGACCTTTTACGCTTTTATGTAGTTGGATCAAAACTGGTGTTCAGTCAGCCGGGCATGGTGGTGCACCCTTGTAATCCCAGTACTTGGGAGGCTGAGACCAGAGGATCTGGGTTCTTGGCTAGCCTCAGCTACTTAGTGAGGCTCTCCACACCTTAGTGAGACTCTGTTTCCAAAATAAAGAATAAAAAATAGGGCTGGGGGTGTAGCTCAGAGGTAGAATGCCTCTGGGTTCAATCCCCAGTACTGCAAAAAAAAAAAAAAAGCTGGTGTCCACCATCCTGTTCTCCCCAGGTGGGGTGTAGGCATCGTGGCTCTGACTCCTAAAACTTCCACATGCCTGCTACCTAATGATAGAATGGAATCCATGTTACCTGATTGTGAGCCCCTTCTTTGCTGTTCTTTTTGCAGGCACCCTAGAATACATTTCCATACAGGCCTTGTGGATGCTCATCTCTACTGCTTGAAAAAATACGTTGTAGATTTCCTAATGGAAAATAGGTAAGAAAGAGGGTACATAATTACTTCAAGGTAAGTAGAAAGCATGTATAATAATCTGGTCAAGAAATGATGACTTTTGAGCCGGACGTGGTGGCACACGCTTGTAATCCCAGCATTCGGGAGGCTGAGACCAGAGGATCCGGGTTCGCGGCCAGCCTCAGCTACCTAGTGAGGCACTCCGCAACTTGGTGAGACTCGGTTTCAAAATAAAGAATAAAAAATAGGGCTGGGGTATAGCTTGGAGGTAGAATGCCCCTGAGTTCAATCCCCAGTACTGCAAAAAAAAAAAAAAAAAAAGAAAGAAAGAAATGATGACTTTTTTAGGAATGGAAAAAAAAGAATTAGACCTAGGAAACATGACATCAAAAAGAAATGCTTTTGAACTGGGCATGGTAGCTCACCCTTGTAAACCCAGTACTTGTGAGGCTGAAATAGGAGGATCACAGATTCGAGGACAGCCTTAGCAAGTAGTGAAACTCATCAACCTGGTGAGACCCTGCTTCCAAATAAGAAATAAAATCGAGCTGGGGGTATAGCTCAAAGTTAGAATACCTTTGGGTTCAGTCCCTAGGACTGTTTTGTTTTGTAGTACTGAGGATAGAACCCAGGGGCATTCTACCTCTGAGCTACACCTCCAGTCCTATTTTATTCTTTTTTTTTTTTTTTTGCAGTGCTAGAGATGTTGGACCCTTGGCCTTGTGCTTGTTGGGCAAGCTCTGTACCACTAAGCTATATCGCCAGCCCTATTTTATTCTTTCATAAGCGTGCACCACCAAGCCTGACAAAAGGACTGTTTCAATAGCTGGTTGTGGTAGTACATGCTTGTAATCCAGGATTTAGGAGGCTGAGACAGGAGGATCACAGGTTCACAGCCAGCCCCTACAACTTAGCGAGACCCTGTTTCACAATAAAAGAATAAAATAGGGCTGGGGGTGTAGCTCAGAGGTAGAATGCCCCTGGGTTCCATCCCCAGTACTGCACATAAAAAAAGAACTGTTTTAGCAATCCTTTACTATATTTCACCTATGAAAGTTAAAACACTATACCCTGTGTTCTTTGTGTAGAAAACTTCTTTTTTAGCCAGGTATGGTGGCGCATGCTTTTAATCCCAGTACTTGGGAGGCTGAGACCGGAGGATTGCAGGTTCAAGGCCAGCCTTAGCATATAGTGAAACTTATTAACCTATTGAGACCCTGTTTCAAAATAAAAATAGTACTGGGGATGGAACTCAGGGACATTCTACCTCCAAGCTATACCCCCAGCCCTATTTTTTATTCTTTATTTTGAAACAGGGTCTCACTAAGTTGCAGAGGGCCTCACTAGGTAGCTGAGGCTGGCTGCGAACCTGGATCCTCCAGTCTCAGCCTCCCAAATGCTGGGATTACAAGCGTGCACCACCACACCCGGCTCATAAAACTTTTTTCTAAAGAGTGACACTTCTGTTTTGTTAGTTGTTCACATGTTATTGTCTCCCACTCCAATTCTTTGAGAATAGATACCTGCATGGATTGATAAGGCATTCAGTATATACTTGGTGAATGAGCGCAAAGTGACAAACAATAGAAGTAATTTAGTACATCAGTAGTGAAAGAACAGACAAGGATTTGTGCAGTCGACCCAACAGAAAAACTACAGGGAGACCTACGAAAAGAAATCTGTACTCTCAGATGAGAACTGAGTAACTGAACTGTACACATGTTTTAGAAGGTTTTTTTATGGTGCTGGGGATCAAACCCAGAACCTTTCACGTTCTAGGCAAGCTCTACCACTGTGCTACATATGGAATATGAAGATGAATGTTCCAAAGAATCTCTTGAACATTTTAATTCAAAATGTAGAGCCAGAGCCAGAGCATAGCTGAGACTGAGTGTTCCAACTGCACTATCTCTTGATGCTCAGAAGTAAGCCAAAGGTTCCTCCCTTTTACACAATGTCAGCTGCTCTAAGCCCACTTTCTAAAGAAGTGAGCCTCCTGGGAGATTTAGAAGCCCAGATTTTGGCCCAGTTCTTTGCTTACTTTAGTAGATGTTGCTACAAAAGAGAGATCTGAGTTAGGGCCCTAGCCTTGCACTAGCTCTGTGAAGGAATGGAAAAGGCTTTCTGAGCTAAAGCCACAGGAGACAGGCAGTTCATATCAGGATCAGTCCTGATTTCTGTTTAGCAAAGAATTCCAGAAAAAATGTGTCTTTCTCTCCCCTTTCCTAGCCTAAGAAACCTGGAGCCGCCAGGTGTGGTGGCACATGCTTGTAATCCTAGTACTTGGGAAGATGAGACTGGAGGATTGCAGGTTTGAGGTCAGCCTCAGCAAGTAGTGAGACTCTCATCAACCTAGGGAGACCTTGTTTCCAAATAAAAATAAAATATGGCTGGGGGTATTGTACCCACCGACAAAGTGGAACAGTCCTGAAGGGGAGAGTGAGGATTAAAGACAAAGTCAATACTGAATCCGTTACTGGGAGGGCTGACAGTCAATACTGTATCCTCAAGTTTATTTAGTTGGACCCTTTTATCCCTTTATACAAGGAAGCAGATACAAGAAAAATAACATGGGAACGTTAGTTACACCATGGCAGCATAACATACAAAACATTACATGAGGTCTTGTAGCCCCTACAAGACCTATTGTCTTAATGTACTGATTGTACCAAAGCCCCTCAACCATATCTCAGTACAAGCGTCATAAGCGTCTATATCCAGGTTATTGTTTCCTAGGTCTATAATGTCAACACACAACGCCTGGTTGATTTTAGCAAAGCATGGGCAATTAATCATAGTCTCCAACAGGGTATAGCTTGGAGGTAGAATGAATGCCCCTGGATTTAAATGAGAGAGACCAAGAGGAGATTAATCTTTTTTGTTTTGTTTTGTTTTTTTAGAACTGAGGGTTGAATCCCATGGTATTCTTCCTACAAGCTACACTCCCAGCACTGTTTTTATTCTTTATTTTGAAACAGGGTCTCACTAAGTTGTGGAGAGCCTTACTAAGTAGCTGAGGCTAGCCGTGAACCTATGATCCTTCTGTCTCAGCCTCCCAAGTTCTGGGATTATAAGTGTGTACCACCACACCCGGCAATCTCTTTTTTAATTTTTTTGCACTGGGGATTGAACCCAGAGAAATTCTACCTCTGAGCTACACCCCAGCTCTTTTATTTTTATTTGGAAACAGTCTCACTAGGTTGACTGTCCTCAAAACTGTTATCCTCCTGTTTCAGCCTCCCAAGTACTAGGATTACAAGCATGTGCCACTACACCCAGCTTAATCTTTTTTTTTTTAATTATCTTCCCCATACCTCCCTTGAGATTAATCTTTTTTTAAGGAACTGAGGATTGAACCCAGGGGCATTTTATCTCCAAGGTACACCCCCAGCCCTATTTTTTATTATTTATTTTGTTTGTTTGTGGTACTGAGGATTGAACTCAAGAGGCATTCTACCTCTGAGCTACACTCCCAGCCCTGTTTTTATGTTTTATTTTGAAAAAGGGTCTTGGTAAGTTGCAGAGGGCCTTATGAGGTTGCTGAGGCTGGCCACAAACATGCGATCCTCCTGTCTCAGCCTCCCAATAACTGGGATTCCAAACTTGCGCCAGCTCTACTGGTTCCACCCCCAGTCCTATTTTTTATTTTTTATTTTGAAACAGGGTCTCACTGAGATTAATCTTCTTAAAAGGAATAATTGACACTGAGTAACTACCTTCTCTGGTACAGAATAATACAAGATTACAATCAACCTCTTTTAGTGTTAGAATCTGATCCTGCTGTGCAGCAGGATCAGATTAGAAGTTACTTATTATGTTGAACATTTGTTTTATAATAAAGAAAAGACACAGGAATATAGTCTTTTAAAGTATAGAAGTTTGGGGGCTATAACTATTTTGTGTTATTAGTAATTAATATTGTATTAATATAGTTTGCTTTTCATCTTTTAACTTTAGTCTGAACTGTTGTGAGAATCTATATAATTCAGCCAGGTGTGGTGGCGCACGTTTGTAATCCCAGTACTTGGGAAGCTGAGACAGGAGGATCGCAGGTTCGCCACCAGCCTCAGCTATATAGTGAGGCCCTCTGCAACTTAGACCCTGTTTCACAATAAAGAATAAAAAATGGGGCTAGGGATGTAGCTCAGAAGTAGAAAGCCCCAGTACCACACACACAGAAAAATAATCTAAATAATTATTTTTCTAAGTGTAGGTGTCTGTGTTTTAACATTCAGTGTTCAGCAAGTTCAGGCATTGATATGACTTGTTTGTATGTGGTTTTCCTCTCCTTAGATGTCATAGAGATTGCACAGTGGACCATTTATTTATTTACTTTTATTTTTTATTTATTTATTTGTGTGTGTGTGTGTGTGTGTGTGTGTGTGTGGTACTGGGGATGGAACCCAAGGGCATTCTACCTCTGAGCTATACCTGCAGCCCGATTTTTTTATTCTTTATTTTGAAACAGGGTCTCACCAAGTTGCAGAGGGCCTCACTAAGTAGCTGAAGCTGGCCACGAACCTGGATCCTCCTGTCTCAGCCTCCCAAATGCTAGGATTACAAGTGTGTGCCACCACACCTGGCTGCCCTTTATTTATATAACAAACAAAACTAAACAAAGATTGTGTGGCTTATATACCTTCTCACCAAGGCTATTATTTGGTGACTATCTACTAATAGCTAAAGATGTAGATGCTGTCATAATTAAATCAGGGTAGTCTCCTTTGAACACCCTACATTTCATTAGGTCTCTGGGACCTCTGGAAATCACTGGCTGCTAGAGAAGGGACAAAGGCCTAGTAGCACATTGTATTGACTTTTTCTGGTGGGGGATACTGGGGATTGAACCCCAGGGGCATTCTACCTCTGAGCTACACCCCCTTCCTCCCCCCTTATTTTTTTTAATTTCGAAGTAGGATCTCAATAAATTACCCACAAACCGAGCATGGTGGTGCATGTTTGTAATCCCAGCACTTAGGAGGCTGAGACAGGAGGATCGCAGGTTTCTGGCCAGCCTCAGCTACTTAGTGAGGCCGTCTGCAACTTATGGAGACCCTGTTTCAAAATAAAGAATAAAAAATAAAAAGCTGGGTGTGGTGGTGCATGCATGTAATACCGGTACTTGGGAGGCTGAGACCAGAGGATCCAAGTTTGCGGCCAGCCTCAGTTACTTAGTGAGGCTTTGCGCAACTTAGTGAGATCCTGTTTCAAAAATAAAGAATAAAAAATAGGAGCCAGACATGCTAGCTCAGAGATAGATTGCCCCTGGGTTCAATCCCCAGTACCCAAAAACAAAAAATAGAGTTGGAAGCCAGGCATGGTGGCGCACACTTGTAATCCTAGCATTTGGGAGGCTGAGATAGGAGGATCTGGGTTTGAGGTCTCACTAGGTAGCCGATAGGTACCCTCGGCTACCTAGTGAGGCCCTCCCCAACATAGGGAGACCCTGTTTCAAAATAAAGAATTAAAAATAGGGCTGAGGGTATAGCTCGGATATAGAATGCCCCTGAGTTCAATCCCCAGTACCACACAAAAAAAAAAAAAAGAGCTGGAGGTGTAGCCCAGAGGTAGAATACCCCTGGGCTCAATCCCCAATACCACAGAAAACAAACAAATAAGTAAGTAAATAAAATAAATAACCCAAGCCGGGCGTGGTGGCGCACGCTTGTAATCCCAGCATTCGGGAGGCTGAGACCGGAGGATCCGGGTTCGCGGCCAGTCTCAGCTACCTAGTGAGGCACTCCGCAACTTAGTGAGACCCGGTTTCAAAATAAAGAATAAAAAATAGGGCTGGGGGTATAGCTCGGAGGTAGAATGCCCCTGAGTTCAATCCCCAGTAC